>CM027124.1:20811513-20894225 GCA_015476505.1 Urochloa ruziziensis
CGACGTAATACCCTACGTCCTGTTTTGGGGTGTTGTATTGCGTGGATCTCGCTATGAATTGAGATGTGGTGAGTTGGATTGTTTTTGGAGGGGGTCCCTGCCCGCCTTATATATTGGGGGGCAGGGTTACAAGTCGGTTTATATCCGATCCTATCTCTAAGAATATTTTCCTTCTTTACAATAATTCCTATTCCAACTAGGACTTCTCCTTCCAGATCCTTCCTCCGTGCGCCGACTTGTCCCGCACGTCTTCAGGTCCAGAACGGTGGGCTGGGCTGCCCCCTTTTGGTGGGCTGCCAGGCTTGCTCGTGAGGTACCCAGGTACTATATCCCCCACAGTACTTGAAGCCCCAGTGGTCTTTTTGCGTGAGTGGTTGCACTCGGCGTTTAATCCATGCATACACCACGGAGGCTCCGGTAACACCTTCTTGCTTCAGCTTGGCGATGCGGGAGAGTAGTTCTGGGACTTGAATGTTCTCTGCAATGGTGGGTAGACTCTTCCACTCGGGGAAGTCTACTGGAGCGACACCGGTCCACTCAGGTAGTTTGGGCTCATAATCTCCGACATACCACCACTGCTCTTTCCATCCCGAGTTGCTGCTGAACATATCATACTCAAGGTAAATGTCCTTCGCATCTTGGCGCAACTGGAAGCCAGCTCTGCCAACAGGGCATGTGGCATCTTTCTTGGGTTGGGGCTTGCACTGAAAGAGCCTCCTGAACAGCTGAAAATGTGGCCTAATCCCCAAGAATGCTTCGTAGAAAAACACATAAATGGAAATCTGGAGAATTCCATTTGGTGTCAGATTCGGCAGTTCTAATCCATAAAAGCATAATATGCCTCGGAGAAAATCGCAAGTCGGGAGGCCTAATCCCATCAAGATGAAGTGGCTGAACATCAATGTCTTGTCCACTGGAACCATTGGGGCCTTCTCATTTGGATCTGGGATCTCCCACAACAATACTTGCTGCTCCTTAAGAAATCCGTCAGCAACCAACTTCTGGAGGTGATACTTGATTACCTTGGACGCTATCATGTATGTGTTGGGCATTGGATGAGATCTTTTCTGTAACTTGCCGCGCTTTGGCGATGGCAGCTTCACTTCCTTTCCGCGGGATTCACCACGGCTTATCTTCTTATCCTTCTTGGATGTCATCTTGGTTGGTGATTGGAGTCGACACTGGTGGCTAAATCTCAGAATGGATAAGTTTTGCTCGGGGGCTCACGGATTACTTTGCTCACTGGAGATTGACAATGCTTGCTTTGGCGGCGGTTAGGGTTTGTTTGCCCTGACGGTTCAGATAAGTACTGGTGGGCGCGCCGTTTGGCATTCACAGCTACAGTTCAAGGTTATTTCCATTTTCAGGGACTGGATTTAAAATTAATTGATAATTCCGGGGGTAACCTGGGAATAGAATTATTTTTATTTTCCTTTACTCTAAAAGTTTTGGATTTATCTCATTTCTACTCTCAAACTACTCTGTTAGTCTTCAGACTTGATCCTTTTCTATATGTACATATAGTTCAAGGCTCGAGGGCTGCAGGGTAGTAAAGGAATTGGGATTTTATTTTTTCGGAAGAATGAAGACTTAATCAAGACTCTCGGTTCGATTCTGTGATTCAAACCAAGGCTCGGGGGCAACTTGATATCAAGTGCAATTTTTCAATTGCACCTTTCAAGATCAGATGAAGATTCAAGACTTTGTAGACCCTCAACCGGATTCTTCAATTCAACTTAAGGCTCGGGGGCTACTCCATATGGAGTGCGACTTTCGTCGCACCCCATATAAAAGATTGAAGACTACAAGATTGATCAAGATCAGCGGGGCATAAGCACCTCATGGCCTCGCGACAACCAAGGACTTTCCAAGACTGAGCAAGTACTCGAAACACTATAAAATGTACTCGGTGGATTTGGCAAGTACTCGGTTGATAAAAAAACTCGACGATGAAGCGCTTGGGGGCTTGTTGGAGGTACGACCATGGGCCTACCAGGGCACATGAATAATCTCTGAAGGAGTCGTACCAAGCGTGAAGACTACGAGTAGAGTACTGCAAGGACTCTCCTCGTTATAGAAACCAGTCGTATGACTTGTAAACTACTTGGATTGACTTGTAAAGCACTCTACGAGTTGTATTAGGTTAGGATTCTACTCGGAACCAACCTTGTAACCCTGCCCTCCGTGTATATAAGGCTGGGCAGGGACCCCCTCCAAAGGACACGTCTCATTGAATACAAACCACCATACAAGACGTAGGGTATTACGCTATCTCGGCGGCCCGAACCTGTCTAAAATCCTGAGTCTCTTGGCCTTTGCGTTCCTGATCTTGGCGAAACCCCACCTGAACTCTACTACCTCGGGATGCCCCTCGATAGGATCGACGGTAGAACACTGACATTGCGTGGTTCGGAAGTGATTTTGGGATGAAAGCCGGATTCGGGAAAGAAATTTTTGTCGGCTCCCATTCACGCCCCCCCCCCCCCCTTTGGTCGCCTGATCGGTCCTTCAATTGGTATCAGAGCCGGTTATGGGTCTTTGTGCCTCTAACCGGTCTAAGATCCAAAGATGGCGTACCAAGATCGGGGTTCCGGTCCTTCGCACTTCGATGGGAAGAATTACCCAAACTGGGTTGCGCGCATGGGTGCTTTCTTGCAAGGCAAAGGAAAGTTGTTGTAGGATGTGACGAAAAACGAGGATTATGTCAATCCTACCAACTTAGATGCCCAGGATGCAAAAGATAACTTCGAGGCCAATGCTAGGGCTGTCGACTACTTGTTTCGTGCTTTGTCGCCTGAAGAGTTTGAACGTGTTTTGGGCGAGGACCTAGCTTGCCAGATCTGGCTTAAGCTCAAGGTAGCCCATGGTAGGGATAATCATGTCAAGGCTAGGCTTTTCTCGGTTTATCACAGAGAATATGAGAACTTTGTTCAGTTGCTTGGAGAGTCGGTTGATGCTATGTTTCAGCGCTTTACTTCCATAGTCAACAACATGAAAGTGAACATCACCATCCTCCCATACACGGATCATGACAGAGCTTTGAAGCTCTTGCAAGCACTTGATCGGACCGTGTGGACTGCTAAGGTTGAGGCTATCATGGAGTCAGCTAACTATGAAACTTTGAAAGTTGATCAGCTTTTCTCCAAACTGAAGTGTTCTGAAGTTGATAGACAGCTGATTGCCAAGGCTGAGAGTCCGACTGATCTCCATAGTCTGGCTCTAGTCAGTGGTTCTGGTTATGGACATGCTAATACTTCCAAACACTTTGCCCTGTCTTCTCTTGTGTCTCTTCCAGATGAGGAGTATGAGGTGCTGAGCGAAGAGGATCTCGCGTTGCTTACAAGGAGGTTCGAGCACATGTACCAGAACCGCAAGGGCTCGAGGCGTGTGGGGAGTATGTGCTACAGGTGCAGCAAGATGGGCCACTTCATCGCCGAGTGCCCGGAGGAGATCAAGAACGACTACAACCGCAAGCACCAACCGCGAGACGAGCACAAGCACCACTCCAAGGACGAGTACCGCTCCAAGCACAAGAACAAGGAGGAGAGGAGGACGAAGAACAAGCACGGTGGCTTTAAGAAGAACAAGTCTCGAGCGATGGTGGCTAGTGCAAGCGACATCGACACAAATTCCACCAACACCTCGTCGAGTTCGAGCAGCGAGGATGAAGACCGCGGCCACCGCAAGTAGAAGAAGCACATGAACCACAACTTTAACGGGCTTTCCTACACTGCTATGAACTTCTGCACCATGGCGCATGACTCCAACAACAAGGACGGCTCCGACTCCGACTCCGAGAACAAGGTAACGACCAATCCCACCTCTTTGCATAAGGAGATTGCTAGGCTAGAGGAGTTGGTCGACAATCGTCATGATGTGCTTAGGAAGACCAACAAGGAGAAGAGAGAATTTAGGTCTTTGCTTGGAGAGTCTAAGGCTAGGGTTGTGGAGCTTGAGGCCTAACTTTCTGAGACTGGAAAGAAGGCGATGGAATTTGAGTCTTTGCTTAGTGAGTCTAGCAAGAAAGTGGCTGAGCTTGAATCTGAATTGGCAAGTGCTAGAACAGAGATAGGTGTTTTGAAAGATGCTCCTATTGTTTCTGATGATCTTGAATGCTCTATGTGTGATGTGCATCTTGCTGATTTGGTTGCTTGTTGACGGCCATTATAACCTCGTAGTGACCATCAACATTTCGGTAAAATGAGGATGACCATACCATACTCCATGCATAAAACTAATTTTATTGACAAATTCCACAAGTTTTGGATGAGTTGTGCTTGCAGGATGAACCAGGAGAAACAAGGGCCAAACCTGGCACAGAGCCAGGCCGGCCGGCCTAGGCCAGGCCGACCGGCCTCCCCTGGCCAGGTCTGGCCACGTCACTGATCCACAAGCCATGCCAAGAGCCCAGGATGATCAAGCACTGTGCAAACAACGTCGGTTTGATCCAAGGACCCGGAAGGCCTAGAGGTGAAAGCACATGGATTGAAGGGCCCACATCCTAGGATTCTCGGACAAGCTTCAACTAAACGCATTTTGATGTTTGATGTTTGAACTTGAACCTTGGATTTGCATTTTGGTTGCACATTCCAAGGGGAGCTTGTAGGTTGAACTTGAACGTTGGATTTGCATTTTGGTTGCACATTCCAAGGGGAGCTTGTAGGTTGAACTTGAACCTTGGATTTGCATTTTGGTTGCACATTCCAGGGGGAGCTTTTTATTTGTACTCTGATCACGCTTGTGTATTGGCTTTTGAGAGATGCCTAGAACCTTCGAACTCTTTGGATTCGAGTCCCTTGCTTTGTCGTGATCCTTTCTGAGCTGTGTTTTGGAGGCTTCTGTTGTAGCATATGTATACTACTGTATCTGTTTTTGGGTTTATCCATCTTTATATCTTGATGTATAATTTTCACTTTTGTATCTTGATGTATAGTTTTCTTCTTTGCATCTTGTGATATACATCATGCTGCATTTGTATCATATCTTAGGATGCTTCTCCTATATGCAGTGATTGCTACAACTTGCTACTTTTTAAGAGTTTAGGCAGGCTTGCTAGGAATTGGTTGATGATTGGCTATGCTCTTGATGGTTTTGGTATATATATGTTGAGATAGTCAATTTTTAGAAGTAAAATGACAAATCGAGCTTAAACTCTTTTCACCCATGAGTAGATGCCTATGCATGTCCTGTTTGAGTCGAAATGGCTATATCTTGCTTAGATCATGGTAGGAGATGTTGTTCTTCTCAATTGGGCCAAAGACTTTTGTCATTATAAATGTTTAGCTCATTCTTTATCTTGTGGAGGAGCATAAGCTTCTTTTTGTCGCAAAGACATTTCATGTACCATGCTTAACTTGAAAACCTGAAAAATGAGATGTTTATGCATGAAAGAAGAAAAATAAGAAAAAGATACATTTGAAGAATATTTATGCTCATGTCTCTATGCTTTCACCTTTGCACACACTTGCACACATGGGTGCTGAGCGGTTGCATGATGTTTGCCGGAGAAGTCTCCCTTGTGAAGTGAACACATGGCTCCATGCTTTGACATGACATAAGATAAAACTTGGGCGTTTGTAATGATCTTTTGTTAAGAACACTTGTCCTTTCATAATCTTGATGAGATGAAGTTCATTTTTGCTTAAACAATCCATGTTTAGGACTTTGCTCATGTGGTGACATTTTTGACAAATTTGAACAAATTGATCATGGCTTTGTCGAGTGGCTATATGTCTTTACCTTCTTGATGGCAATGCCTTTGTGATACTATGAACTATCTAGCTTGCTCATTCTCTAATTTGTAGCATTTTGTAGTGCTCATTGTATATTTGAGAAGCTTGTAGTTGCATTTTTGCATTTTTGCTGTGCTGACTGTGCAGACTCGGCAGTGCCGGTTTTTGCAACTCGGCAGTGCCGGTTTTGGGACCTTGATTCCTACATTGTCAACAAGGGAGACAAATTGGTGAAGGGAAAACAAAATTGCTGGGTTTCTTGCATGCATTTGTTCACTTGATCAGGGGGGAGTATGCATTTGTGCAGGGGGAGCTCCTTGTGTTTTCTGAAAAGTGTTTCGATGCTTTGGGCTTTGTGTTCCGCTTTTGCCGATGGTGTTGAGCCCTTTCGCTTTTTCTTGAAGGGTCGGTATTTGCTCTTTTTGCCGATGGTGTTGAGCCATTTTCGCTTCTTCTTGAAGGATCGACGTTTCTAGAGCTTTCTCTTGCGAGTGACTTGTTCTCGGCTTGTTTTTGCTTTTCGTCACTTGTTTGAGCTTATTTTCCTCTTTCTTTTCTGTTTTCTTTCATATCAAACTTGATTATGTGTGTGTTGTCAATGCACTCATCAAGGGGGAGATTGAGGACCCAGTGTGTCCGAGGGACCGAGTGGATGGTCGCTTCCTAGTGTGATGAGTGATTGACAACATGGCGTGGACTCATGTTTGCCTTGGCTTAAGTATTGCAGGTGTAGAATGCGGCTTGATTGCATTGGTGCAGGTGAAGAACAGGCGCGAAAGGTCTTAGCCATGGCGGCCTTCAGGGAGTGGAGAGACAATTAGGCTTGGTTCGAGGGACCCGGTGGCCAGATGGATCAAGTGCGGTTCACATGGTGGCAAGAATGAGCAAGGCGGCGTGGATCCGGTGCGAGGTAGCGGCTCACAACCGAAGCTCGTACGCGGACGTGAAGCACGTGCAAGGTGGCGGCTAACAATTGAAACTTGTACATGGGGTTTGGTGATTTGGCCACAAAATCATCAGGAGGACGGTTTCTTGGTTTGGGTCTCAAAACCAAGACCGAGGACTTGGCGTGGCGGTAACGGCCCATCAAGAGGAGCCGTGCGCGTCAAGGAGCCTGGACCGGAGGACACGCGGCGTGGCCGCAAAGCTTGCGTCGGAGGGAAGCAAGGTTGCGGCGGATGCGGTCCGGGCCGGAGGAATATTCGCGACTATGACAAATTTGCCCCTGAGGGGTATGTATCGCTTAGGGGTAGTTTAGTACTTAGGACTCCACCACTTGGACTACATATAGGAGGTGGTAGTCATCCTTTCATGTCATCTCTTTGGTTATCCATTTTTCCCCTTCCCTTTCATCCTTTCCACCTAGAACTATTTTCTTGAATCCTTTATAGTTTGTATAGGTGAATTCATGGTTGGTTGATGGAGTTTAATCTATTCAAGCTTGTGCCATGATTTGAATTCCCGAGCTCTTTTCTTTTTCCCTTTTTCGGAGCCATTTTTGGAGGATTTTCGTTCTTCGATTTCTAGGGTGCTTTCTCTCGGATTTCTTTGGGGGAATCACACATGAGTGCCTTGTGTCTCTTTTCTTGGTGATCCCTTGCCCCCAAACTCAAGATGGAGGTGTTATTCGTTAGATTTGAGATTCCGGGAGCTATAGAGAGCTAGAGGCTGAGATTTTTGGGGCATACCCTCTACTTGAGGTGTAGATCATCTCCCCAAAGCTCGTCTCAAGAGCTCTAGCCGTTTGAGAGATACATTCACGAGATCAAACAGTTGACTTTCGGGTTGGGCTGATTCGAACACACCCGGCAGTGCCGAGTTTTCAAATCCGGCGGTGCCGAGTTTGCCTAGTGGCAGATTTGCAAGTTTTTAGTTGATTGTGGATCGAAGTTCTTTTTGCTTTTCCGCTGCTTGTATCTTGTTTCTAGGGTCAGTAGCATCTCAGTTGCTACGTGATCTTGGCAAGATCGTGTTGCGAGGTTCGGAAGTGATTTTGGATGAAAGCCGGATTCGGGAAAGAAATTTTTGTCGGTTCCCATTCACTTCTACCCTCCCCCCCCCCCCCCCCCCCCTCTGGTCGCATGATTGGTCCTTCAGAGGGGTTGAAAGGCTAGCAACTATCAAGGGGATGGAAGTAAGGTATAGGGTTTCTTTATTGAATTATGTTGTGTTGTGATAGGCCCATATTTTGAGTGCTAGCTTATTAGGAGCAAGTGTTCCTAGCTAATTCACTAAAGCCTGGCAATTATGTGTGTGCATATGCACGACACAGGTTCCATGTCGGTTCAGTTAGTGTAGCTTGTTCCTTACGCCCACTCACTCCGATGATTTTGGTGATTGAGTACGACTTATCCAATAGGACCAATAGGTTTGACGATATAGAAGGATGTAGTCTTATGGAACGTACCCCCACTTGTTCAATGATTTTGGTGGCTGAATGACAATATATATTCAGTAGGGCTACATGGTTTCCTACTATATAAGGACTTAGTCTCATGGATGTAATGATGAAATTGACTTGAGTGATCAAACATCTCATGAAGACCAAGTGGATGTATTGAGGAGAAGATCCATACATGAGTAACGTGACCCAAGACATCGAACAAAAGAAGCTCGGACAAAGGAACAAAGGAATCCAAGAGATAACATTTGCCGGATGCTTTGGTGCACTAGACTAGGAGTCGAGCTGTGCTACAGTACTCCATATTTACCTCCTCTTAGCTCTTGACTTCTATGAGAGAGAAAATAAATTAACTGAAAAAAACGTGGCTTCTCACCCCAACCCCCCAAATCACGTTTCGCGCTAACCAGGTAACCACCCACATCTTTCTCGGGCTTTCTAATTTGTTGCCTTTTCGGTGGCTCTTGTTCTCCTCCGTGAGATGCATCTGAATTTTTGGACATTGCAAACTTGCAATTACGTATGCGCGTTATGGTGCATCACTAATAATCATGTTATCATTTCTTTCTAAAAATCATGTCATTACTTCTTTTCAAAACAAAACCGCGTTCACATTATTTAAAAAAACAACAAACATTCATATCACGCCATCTTGACACCCTGTCACGTTCACCTTGAAAAAAAAATGAGACCGATCGGCCTCTCCCCGTGCATCACCCTGTCACGTTCACCTTGAAACGAAAAACGATAGAACCGTGCCTATGTGCATGCTCCAATATCTTTCGTTCGTCTTAGCTCCATGCAAGAAGTTACATTTAAAAAGATATTTTTTATGTTTTAAAAATAAAAAATATGTAGATAACTATTACTGTACTTCTTAGGAGCCTAGATCTATGTAAATGAATGACTCATAGTTATTTGGGTGTACCTAAGCAAAGGCCCTAGGAGTTACGCCCGGAAGGGTTGAAGCAACTCCAGTCATCTACTCGGATATCTTAGCTCGTGTTGCTATGTATATATATATCTAAGATCCTCTCAGATGCTCCTTCTCTACGTACACACTCTAATCAATCTTTAAGCCCCCTATTTCGCATTCAATTATACTTTTTCACATCTTTGTGGGCTTGAAGCTTATGGACTGATATTGGCTTGTGGGCTAAGACTGGTTTGGATTCTAAAAGCTAC
Organism: Urochloa ruziziensis; assembly: GCA_015476505.1. Lineage (NCBI taxonomy): Eukaryota > Viridiplantae > Streptophyta > Magnoliopsida > Poales > Poaceae > Urochloa > Urochloa ruziziensis. Next base: position 20,820,832 of record CM027124.1, read on the forward strand.
AGGACTATAAGACCAAGAGCGAGATAGAGGGGGGAGGGGGACAAAGAGAGATGCCAGCCAAAGTGGCTGAGTTCGCAAGCTCACCATGGCCCAAGAATGGCCAATACAGCAGGAATTAGTAGGAATTAGTTACATGAGGCACAAGTATCCTATGTACGTAGAACCATCATTTATGGAGGTAGTCTGCGAAACAGCAGCATGACAACGCGAGGTTGTAAGGCGGCAGGCAACAACGCCGGTAGTAGCCAATGACACTAGATGTGAAGGTATATATACTGTTGGCTCCTCGATTTCATGGCTGGAGATGGTGGGCGTATTAGCACTAATGCTCTAGGGGTGCCATGGAATGCTACTAGCGCATGAGAGATGATGATTTGATGGATATGTTCGATATGTGACACGTATTTCGACAATTGCTCCCTTGGCCAGATCAAAGCGCATAGGTGGTAGCACCTAGATGTGAGAGGTTGAGGGAGCAATATGAGAGCTGGGTTGGATGATTGCTTGGAGGAGCGTCTTTGCATTTTGGCCCATTTAGAAGGGATCGGAACATAGTGGATAAGAGCCTGGTTGGAGTTGCTCTAAGCATCCAATGAATATAGTTGAGAGCGTTTTTGCATTTTAGCCCTAAAAAAGGGTACAAGGTGGATAAGAGTTTGGTTGGAGTTTCTCTAAGCATCCAATGAACATAGTTGAGAGCATTTAATGTTAGCACAAGGCTTAGGACTTGATAAGACCACCGTATTTTTTATGAGATTAGGCTACTACTTTAGCTGGTGCATGTTTTATATAACCTAGTTTTAAGTAAGCATGCATCACTATTGTATCGCATCGTCATTTATTTTGTAAGTCTTGGAATACCCTTCAATTGATTTCGCAGAGTGGTTGTGAGTGGTGTACAAGGAAATCAAGGCCTTGACATTTTGGGCGAAGCTCTACAACCTAGCTAGTGTATTGTTATTAAACAGTTTTTCACTGCATACAACAATGACAGCGTAGGAACTATAATCCTTATATGAAGCTATTGTAATTTTGGTGAAAGATGACAACATGGTCAACGAAACTAAGCAATACTTAATGTTAGCTTAAGTACTGGGTCTAATCCCACCAGTATACTTGTAATGCATGGAAGGACCTGGTGACACTTTAGTACCTAATAATGCAAGTTTTGGTATTAATGAAGTTATTATTAGGTGTTTCTACGTAGTAGAAGAAGGGTGTCAATGAGTGATTCAATCATGTCCTATAGTATTACTGTTTCCTTAGGACCATCCTCTTTGGTTTGCCGGATGGACGGATGTGGAATCATCGATCCTAAACCCGAACCTGATGGTGGTATTTGGTTTTTTTTCACGGGACCAACCTGCCCGTCATCAGTATGTTCCTCATAACGTTATAGTATAATGGACCGATTCCGCAGAAAGTCAACGGATGACCTCGTCCGCTTTGCCACGGGATGGACCCACACGGAATGAGTCTATCTGTCAAACCAAATGTGAAGCTAGTGGCTCAAGCTCAAGCTCACTACTACTCCAGCTTGGTGTGGAGTAGTAGCAAAAACATATATTGACATGGAAGCCCTTACCTTTGTGGATATACTAATCAGGAGCGTAGTCCTTTATTAGTGCCCCAACATATGGATCAGTTGTGGTATTAGTGACCATCAATACATGGGATAAATCCACACAATAGCGTGTTTGTGCTCTCTTACTCATTCATATACTTCTCACATATACTTACTTGCAATGCCCAAGAATGCTTACTTTTCTAAAATTGCCATATGTAGGTGCTAGGTTTGAGACTAGGATGCAAGCCTCTTTGTGATATATTCCCTCTAATTTTTTTTTATGTCACATTTGGTTTGTCCTATGTCAAACTTGTCCAACTTTAACCAAGCTTATAAAGAAATATAATAATATCTTGACTACCAAATATATGGTCTACCAAAAATATATTCAATGGTGAATTCAATGAAATATATTTGATATTGTAGATATTATACATATCATTATATTTTTCTATAAATTTTATCAAAGTTGGACAAGTTTGACTTAGGACAAAGCAAAATGCGATGTGTAAAAGAACTAGTGGGAGTGTTCTATCTATTTTAAATTGTAGATCATTTTAGCTTTTCTAAATTCATAAGTTTTTTATGAATCTAGGCATAGTGTATAATTAGATGCATAGAAAAATATGAACCTAAAAGACTAAAATGACCTATAATTTAGAATGGATTAAGTGGTTAGAACTAGATAAAACTAGTAGTCATTTAGATGAAAATGATATGGGTTTATGTTGTTAATTTTTTTTTTTTTGGAGTATCCCATACTCACCTCTTGTCTCTCTCCAAACAGCATACCAATTGAGCGCATGTAAGACGAAAAAGGTTGAATAGCCATATTTGGTTTGACCACGATTTCTTGTGAAATTACTTTGAAAACATCATATTCGTGCTCCCTCTGTTCTAAATGATGTTAATAACAGAAAAATTAGTTTATTTTTCAACTAACTAGTTTGTCCCAGATTTCATATATTTAAGGACATGGTAGTATTAAATATTATAGACCTATATCAAAATACTCACTCTGTTTTTATTTATACGTCACATTAGTTTTGTTTAATTTCAAGTAAAACTTGTTCAACTTTAATAAAGTTTAAAGAGAAATATAACAACACTTACAACACCAAATTTATTTTGTTAAATTCATCATGAAATATATTCTAATAGTGCATATATTTGGTAGTATTGATATTGTTATAATTTCTATATAACTGGTCAAAGTCGTACAAGTTGAAATTAGAATAAACCTAATATGACTCGTAAAAAAACAGTGGGAGTAGAAAAATGGTGACCTGCGTTCAAATAGCCTGAATAGTTAGCGCATCATAATTGCGACTAATTTAGGCTGGCAAAAGCAGGCGCCACAAGCCCGCAACAAGTAAGGATGGAGATGGATGTCTGGACATCCGAAACATCCGTATTCGTATTCGATAAAAACGTAAATATGGTTATCCGTATTCGTATTCGATTTTAATATGGATGTCAAATGGATGTATCCAAATTTGATTTCCAACAATTTTCTCTATCCGATTTCACATTCGTATTCGAGAAAAATCCAAAACATTCGGCATAAATTAACTTCTCTATTTAACTAACTATTAATTATAAATGATATAAACTATTTAATCAATTTAAAAATTATCTACATGATAATTACTAATTATATTGATATTACTAACGGTATATAAAATAAATTTTAATTAACTTTAAGATGGACAATCATATCAATTTTAACTAGTTTAATTTATTTTTCTATTTAATAAATTATATTATACTTACTAATGTACTATTTTCTTATTAAAATATTTTATATATTATGAAAATTATTTATATTTGTATATTTAATTATTCAAATATATATAACATACATGAGATATATACACATAATTTACTCTTAAAACAACCCATAAAGTGAATTAACACACATTAAGACATTTTCTGTCAAAATCAACTAAACATCCGAATGCGAATCCGAATTCGAACTATTCGTTTTGTATTCGTATTCGATAAGATTCGTATTCGTATCCGAAATCGATTGATTTAAGATATGATAAATAGTGGTATCCGAATTCGAATTCATTCGTATTCGATCCGAATCCATGCTCAGCAACAAGTGAACGAGGTAAAGAGACTTCAGCCTTGGAGGTTGCAGTGCAGTGTCAGTTAGCATAAGCCAGCCGAGCTCGTCTGGCAGTTGTGGCGGAGACACCTCCGCCTCCCAACCACCCGCGCGAAGAAACCACCCCCCACCGATGGCGACGGCGTCGCGGCTGCTCGCGCCCGCGCCTCCTCCGGCCGCCTGGCCCCGCTGCCTCCCGAGCAACCGCGTCGCCGTGCCTCGCCTCCGCTGCCGCGCCTCCGCGGCCACCTCGCCCGCCGGTGGCGCCGCGCTGCTGGAGCGCGACGGCGCCGCGGTGGCCTTGCGGGAGTTCGTCACGCTCGACGAGCTCCGAGCCGCCGTGCGCCTCCGCGTCCGGACCTTCTACGAGTATGCCGTGGAGTCCGTCGGAGCCGAGGTGATTGGTCCCCTCTCATCCCTTTCCTGTGCTATCTGATTGGATAACGGGGCTGTTCCTTATTTTGGTTCTTAGTCAGGAAGGAGACATCAGACTACATTTAGCCATTTATGGGTCGCGATTTATTGGATGAATCGATATATGTGATATGGTTTTAGTTTGGAAGAATTTGGTGAAATATTGTTATGGTTGTTGTGAAATTAGTTTGTGATTCTTAAGCTTCAGTTTAGCAACTTGCTGTTCCCATGAATTACCTGAAAACGCATTAGACAATTGGATTTCCATTGATGAGCGGCATTGAGATAACTGCACATAGCTTTGTTCACTCACTGGCCATCCATGCTAATTTTGCTCTGTATCACATTGTTGTTTCACAAACACATAAACGTGTATTGTTAGGCTTAACTAACATTATTTTGAAATAGAGATATGGAATGTTTTGCCACTAATAGATTTTTTTTTTTTTTGCTGGAAATCACACTCTTCTTGTCAAGTCCAATTTGGTTGTTAAAAAAAAAAAAACTAGCCTTATTGAGAACCAATACCATATTATGCAAACTTTGAATCATGACTATTTTCAAAAATTCCTGGTTCACTTTCTATGCAACTTTTGTTTCGTCATTTTGTGTGATACATACACTCCTGCACCGTTCTATTGATCCATTGATGACTTAAATTTTACTCGTTGTTAAGTTCTGCTAGGATCAAAAAAAGGCTCTTGCAGACAGGGAGTTTGAAGCATTGCAGGACAGAATTTCTGGGAAAATGATCAATTTTCAAAGAGTTTCTTGTATAAATGGGACTGTACCCCTATCCTCATTCTTAATGGCAGCTGAGGAACTTTGTTCTATGTGCAAGGTATAGATTGTATTCCCTCAGTTGTTCATTTCTTTCAGCAATGTTCTTTTCCATTCATACAACTGTCTCCTGCAAATTTGGTAGACAGTTGTTTCGTACTTTTATGAGAATGCTTTATATGGTCTGCTTCCACCGAAGCCATAGTAACCAAAAAATTCTTAATACTTTTGTTGAGCAATAGATTCCCTATATAATTCATTTGTCTGCTCGTTTATTTTTGGAAGAAAAGATCATCACAAACTAACATGCCAATTTTAGCTGCCAGGGTTAAGTACGTGTTATTTCTTCGTTTAGACCAAAATTAACCTCTCACCTTTCTTTCATCACATTCTGAGTTCCTTGTTGCTGTCAGCTAAATTATTTCTAATAAGATTAATTTATGGAGGATTGATGTCCTGTTAGTTGCCTGAACATGCAGTTTGTGGAGGATGGAGAAGAGAGAGTAGTAATTGGTAGCTTAGACCTCAATCAGTGTCTTTGGCTACCAGATGAAATGACTGGAATGAGGCCCGGGGTAAGGCTGCTGCTTCCCTTTTCAATTCTCTTGCATAATATTCATGGATAATGTGTATTTTTTTATAGTTGTGACTGATATTATTTGACTTACTTTTATCATCTCTTGGTTATTGTCAGGGAATAGAGAACCCTCTGTAGACCTAACTATTTTCAGTCATAATTACTTTTAATGCCATTCAATTTTTAATTATAATGTGATGACTTGCATAAAACATAAATAACTATTTGGAATGCCGTGTTATCTGCCTAGATAAAAAATATTGTCCAAGCACAAATATTCTGGATGATGCTCAAAGTTGGTTCTGTTGTGAAATCAAGTACGGCTAGGAATATTAGATTGATTATGGGGTCCAAAGCTCATACACATATATAGGCAAGGATAATCCTAGGGGTTTGGCTTATAGAAACACAACCGACCGATGGAAAATGCCTATGACATGATCATCTTAGAGAACATACAGATGCACACGGCCAACAGGCTGGTGCAGCCAAAGGGCAAGGCCTATATAGGGCTGCTAACATGTTGCTTCATTGATGAACTGACATATTGTTCCATAATTGATTGTTAATAGGTAAATGAGGACAGCCAGACAAGAGCATATCTAAGCAATGTCTGTGTTGCCAAGGAGCTTCAAAATAAGGGGTTAGGTTATGCATTGGTTGACAAGTCCAAGAAATTAGCTCGTGAATGGGGTGAGTTTATTATACTTACTATTATCTGCTCCATTTTTTTGCTTGTGTTTCTCTGCTTGATTTATGCTGATGTTGCCCTTAGACTGTATTCTTGATTTGCTGATTACAACATGCTTGTAACATTGGCAGGCATAACAGATCTGTATGTCCATGTTGCCATAGACAATATAGCTGGACAAAAGCTGTACAAGAAGAGTGGGTTTGTTTATGAAGGAGAAGAACCTGCATGGAGGGCTAGGTTTCTAGGACGACCTCGAAGGCTGCTTCTTTGGCTCGATATGAACAAAGAGCCGTTGTGAACTTTTAATGTTGCAATGTAAAGGTATATGTGTAATTATGTTCCTGTAATTGTAAGTGTAATTGTTATGTTTATCATCCACTTCCAAAAGCTCCAGATGATTGTCGATCATCTCTCCTCTCTGACTAATTTCTTGTTCAAAGCTTATACTCTGAATTCAACTTTAAACACAATGACAAGGTTCAATACTTTTCATATTCGTCATATTGTCCAAACAAACTGAGCTTTTGCTCATCTTTAGGAACTAATTTTTAACTTGCAACGAGAGACCGGTTATGTTATTTCTGGACTGGCAGCTTGTCATCTTATCGTTGGGTATGTTTGAGCAATTGAGCTTTAAGTTATTAAATCTATTGTCCAAAGTAAAAATCAAAGATAAAAGATCAAAATTCAATACCTGTGGCTGAAATGTATATCTTTCATATATATGTAGCAACTGGAAAGCATCACTACACATGCTTTCACTTTTAAGTGAAGTTTCTGGTTGATCTTGGAGTTGGATGGTAACATATTGAGTTATTCTGGATCAAATTCATTTCAAATCCCAAAAATCCACGTGTTAGAAAGAAAACTCATATAGTGAGCAAAAGCATTTAACTCAGCAATAAAGTACATGAATTTTCATATTAATCTATCTTATCCCGAATATTTCATGTCTCGCGTCTGAAAAAGGAAAAGAAAAAAAGCTTATATATTGCTGTTTTTAGGGATTAAATACGAAAGATGTAAAACTATTAACTTCATCGGATAAGCAACCATAGGTGATGTAGAGTAAAACCAGCTTCTGTTCATCTGCGACTGGCAGCAATAAGCTATACATTGTAATGTTTGAAACGGAACTATAAGCATCTCCAAGAATGCCCAACAAACACCCTAAAAGCAAGTATAATAAGGTGACATGAGCGGGCTAAATGAAGTGCCATGTCAGATTTGCAATGAGTTGGAGGAAAGAGAAGAGAAGCGGGCTCTCAGCCGACTAAAACACAGATTTGAATAAATCAGGTGAGAGAATGAGAGATGGTTCAGGGCATTGATGATACATCCCATGTATGCATCCAACTAATATATGAGCGAACTACTAGGTTGGCTTGGCTTAAGATGACATGGCGCAACCATATAGCCAACAACTAGCTAAATTAGTGGCCTCACTCTAATCCAACAATACTTAGAAAAAAATTGTGCCAAAAACTGCCACAACATCAATCATAGCCCCCGGCTTTTATTTTTTTCCTTTCCTCGTTTTCTGTGAATATTGCCGAACGGAGCATCCTCTCGCTTTTTTTCCCTTGCCTTTCTTTTTTTCGCTCGCCGTCACCCAAATCGACTTGGATCCAGATCCAGCATCACCGGCTGGCTGGACTGCACACGCAGCATGCCATCAACAAGAAGATCACGGAGCTCTGGCATGTGGCCGTGTACACTGCGTAGTGGCCGGAGCGAGGATGGTGGACAGGCGGCACTGTGCAAGGGAGTTGTGTGGCGATGGTGGAAATTTGAGTCCGGTAGGCACTAGTTTTGGCAGTGTTGAAAAATTGGGACCTCAATTAGCCAACTGTTGGAGCAAAGTTTTCTAGTTGGTTTCTAAAAATTAAGTTTTGAGAGTTGTTTTTGGATACTCTTGGAGATGCTCTAAACAGAGAGAGTACTAAACATATTTAGTTAGGGAAATATGAGTTGATCTATATGTTTGAGAGTTTTAAATGATCATACACCTGCCTCATAGTTCTGGTTTTTACTATATAAGAAAGGTTTAATGCTCATTTTATTTAATTTTTACGTGATGTAATGTGTAAGTACTGAATGAGTGTGTGATGTTATCATTTACCAATGGCATGTAGAGCTCCTGATAATTTGGAAAGAATTGTAAATCAGCCATAAATATAAAATTGTGTTAAAATTACTGAGATGAGGTGGGTGCAAGACATACAAGGGGCCATTACAGTAGCTATGCTAGTAGAATATTTGAAACTATGGGATCTTCTCACAGATTTGGTCCTGCATCCTGATATAGAAGATACTCATATTTGACAATTCTCTAATTCTGGAGTTTATTCCACTAAATCTACTTATGAGGTGTTCTTCATGGGAGCTATCCATTTTGTACCTTGGGAGAGAATTTGGAAGAGTTGGGCTAATAAATGCAAGTTTTTCATGTGGTTAGTGGTACACAATAGGTGCTGGACAGCCGACTGTCTTGCCAGAAGAGGTCTGTTGCTCCCTGACCGTTGCCCACTTTGTGATCAAGCTGATGAAACAATTGACGGCCTGCTAGTCTCTTGTGTTTTCACTAGACAAGTATGGTACATTATTCTACAGAAGGTCAACCTGCATGTGCTCTCTCCGCAGCCTGATGACAGCTCTTTTGATGATTGGTAGGCACGCACAAATCTTGGTTTGGAGGGTCAAGTTAAAAAGGGTCTCAATTCTATCATCATTTTGGTGGCTTGGTCGGTTTAGAATCATCGCAACCGATGTGTATTTGATGGGGTTCAACCGAGCCTTGATCACGTTTTGGTTTCAGTAAGTGCACCTATGGAGTATGGCCGGAGCTCGGGGATTGTCCCATCTCCTTGCTCTAGAGCCATCTAATAAGTGAGTTTTCCTTTTACTGGTCCTTAGGTCAAGCTTTTATCTAAGAAGAGATATTCACTACATAGCATAAGGGTGTGTGTGTGTGTTGGCTGGGTTGTATGGGGCTCTAGACCCCTTTCTTTTCTTCTTAATATAATGATACAACTCTCCTGTGTGTTCGAGAAAAAAAATGGGTTAATTGCAAAAACTCATTTCACTTGTTATAACCTAAAATATGATATATGTACACTTTAAATGGATAAATTGAGCATTTGATAGATTTGTTCCTATCATCTAACATGAGTATTAATTAACTACTAGTAATTTCTTTTTAATATATTTTTCCTGTTTCCTTGTACCTCATGTTGGGTTTTAGCTTGCTCCAACTTGCTTGGCACTAAAAAGCTTCTTTCCTATTGCTGTCATCATATATAACATGAGTAGTAGTACTGTAAAAGGTGCATACCTAGTATAGTATTGAAAGTTCCAAAATAATGGTAGATACATTAGTTGACCCTTTGTAGTCATGCTTCTTACATAATACAAATGATACACAACCCTCATGCATAAATCAAGGATGAATGTGGAATAGCAAAAGGAAAGGAGTGAGGATGCATGTAGAAGATGGTCTTTATTTTTGTTTCATCCATAGCTCACTGAACTGGATAACAATAATGCCTTTTTTAATTATAGCCTAGAAGATATTGTAGTTTAATCTCTCCCTGCAACAGTAAGCACTCCGGTTGCTTCAATTTAATAAGCTTGTGCATTCGCAATAATAATAATAATAATAATAATAATAAAAAACTGGTGAGGCAGAAATACAGACTAAATCACTTATGCAGTACTATGGGGGTGTTTGGGAGAGCTCTAGAGCTGTAAAAATAGCTCCACTCCACCATCTCCAAAAAACTTCCAGCCAAACATGTCCATCTCCATCATCTCCATCTCTAGAAAAAAGTTGGAGATGAGGGTCATCTCCACCTTTTTTGTGGAGTACCTCAAGGGGTGCTCCAAAAACACCAAATACATACCTCCTCATGGAGATGATGGATAATTACCCACCATGCCACTTGTTACACAACTTACCGTTTCAATCTCAGGAAAAAAAAAGGACCGCTCCTCTCCCCCCCTCCCCCCCGACGCATCGCGCCCCTCCCCCCCCGACGCATCGCGCCCCCCTGCCCCCCCCCCCCCCCCGACGCATCGCGCCCCCCTGCCCCCCCGACGCATCGCGCCCCCCTCCCCCAGACCGACGCGCCGCCCCCCTCCCCGACCCTAGCGCCGCCGCCCCTTGGGTGGGGGCGCCGGCGGCCCCAACTCCGGCGAGATGGAAGGGGATGATGAGCCTCATCCTTCCAATCTTGCAAGAACATCAGGTGCTCCTCCCAAACATAGGCAAATATTATGTTGTGGATGCGGGATATCCGAATCGTCCGGGCTACCTCGCTCCTTACAAGGGTGAAAGGTATCATCTACCGGAATGGCATAGAGGTACCGAACCTATAACTCCTGTGGAAAGGTTTAATCGGGTTCACTCATCTATTCGCAATGTCATTGAGCGATCTTTTGGATTATTAAAAATGAAGTGGCCAATTCTTTGGAGGATCCCATCATATCCCATGTACAAGCAAAAAATGATTGTTGTGGCTACCATGGTACTTCATAATTTCATTCGTGAACATGGAGGTGAAGATGAAGACTTTGCTCGATATGATCGCGATCCAAATTTTGTTGCTACAATACCGGAAAGATATAACAAATTTGCATCTTCACAAGCGGCGGTGGCGGATGGGTCAACTTCCGCACCCAACGCGCCAACTATGGATGCCTTTCGTGATGAGCTTGCTACCTCACTTTCTCTTGCTTGGAATTAGTTTACAATGTTAAGGTTGATTTGTACCTTTTGCGACCTTTCATTTGGTTCGAAAATTGTCATTGAAACATTTTTATTGGGCTAGTTTATTTTCCTAGCAATGACCGCACATGGATGCCTTCGTACTGCAGAACACACGGTTACTGTAGCGCGGTTACTGTAGCAGCGCAAAAAAAAACGATCTCCTCATGTGCAAATAGATCCAAACATATACCGTGGGCAAAATAGACCATTCCCACCAAGTTCTCAAGTTTCTGGAGCTGGAGCACCACAGTTTGCCAAACATGTACAATAGCTCCATATTTTTTTGGAGATGGTGGAGTGGAGCTACCAAAAAGTGGAGCTGGTGGAGATGGAGCTCCTTTTATTACGTAGAGCTCTCCCAAACACCCCCTATGTCACTTCTTAAATGTTTTGTTCTGACGATCAACTTATGATGCGCGACTTGCAGTGTAAGCATAAATGAATATGAATACTTTTAGTGGAATGTACCAACAGTCAAGCATAAAGAAATAGTCTGAAATATTTTCAAAATATTAGCTACTTTAACATGAAAGTGATTGATTATATTATTTTTTATTTAGTTCTATGGATTTAGTTTTTACAGTTCCAAGTCAAGACATGTAAAAGTTAACTTTATGCTCCATACCCTCATAAACAGCTTTACCGTCCAACTATCGGAAACATATTCTGGTCTTTTTGCTCTTTTTTGTCTCATTTGACAAATTTCAGTTCAAGGGTAAGACCCCTGCCCACAGGGACGCTACCAGAGCCCAGCGAGGCCCCTGCAGGCTTCAGGATTTATATATGGTGGTGGATAACTGTCCTGCCTGAGGCTTTACCGACTTGCATCCTCAATCTGAATTCCCAGAGTTCCTAACTTTGACTCTACTGGAGTATTTCCATGTTAACTAGATCTATTTATAGGCTTCATAATTTAGATGAACTAATGTAAATCTAGCCAGTAAAAAACTGTTAACTCTAATGCACTAGCCTCTTTGCAACTCCGATGGGCTCAAGTTGATGGTCCATGATCCAAGCAGGACGTACCCATAATGATTATTTATCAGTGCCATTTAACGCTTGCCTTAGTGCTCGGAGATCACACATAATTCGGTCCCATCCTATTGACTAGCAACAAGGACCAGACGTCCTCATTCATTAGGGTGAGCCCAAAGCTAGCATCTGCCTAGCTAAATCGCTTCTTTACTCATAATAAATCTTGTGGCATTCAAGGTTTATACCCCGGCACCACATACTTCTGCATCAACAGCGTCCTTGCCATGATTGATTTTTCAGATACATCTTCAGTAGCTACAGACGAAGTTTGGAGCATTTCATTGCAGAAATGGATCCTCTACACTGCTGCAGGAGCATTGAAAGTTACCAACAATGCGGGATCATCAGGTCCCACATGTAAGAGACTTTCCAATGCATGTGCAGTGCTGCCAGAGTTTGCATTGTCACCTTCACATGAAGCTCTGTTCTAGTTGCATGTTTCTTGTCTCCCTGTTTAGTTCTTGAAAAATAGATAAAGTATACGTATTTGTAAGAACTTTATACATTGGGTTGCGTGCACAAAGAGAGACATGGCTCTCTAGGTGAAAACTTTATGCAAAATGAAGAAAACTAAACAGGGCCAAGTGTTTCTGACTGTGATATAGGAGTAGATTCAGAAGTGCCAGTAAAAGAAATTTTCAACTTTCAACTGTACTTGCCAAGCTCAACCGTGTATTTTACTGCTTGTTTGACTCATTTGGATCATGATGATGAAGTGATACGAAACCTGACATGCCATCAGAGCCCTCACCTGCCTGGTTGCCTTGCTTTGCGGAACATCTGGTTGCAAAAAGCCGTGTTCTGTGGATATTCTGCTGTGCTGTACTGTCGCCGAAGTTTACAACTGCAGATCTGCAAGAGTTGATCCAGGAACCAAGTTGGCTTCACTGAGGTGCTTGATACATCCAGAAAATTCTCCTTTTTTAATTTGTTCTCAGTCATTTGTCATTGCTAAATAGAACACTACTCTTACTTTTTTTTTCTAGAACTAAAAATACACTTGTAACTCTTTTTTCACTCGCTGTAACTATTTTGTTTGGAGGATAAGACAGTAATTTTCTCAGCTTGGAGGATATGTATCACAGGTAACTGAAGCCGAGTGGCCACCAAGAAGGTTGAAGATTCTGAAACGTGCGGGGAGCACAGAAGTTCTTTGTGGAACGCTGCTCCGTCCAGCAGCGGAGTAACTAGGGTGCAGTACAGGGCGCCGTACCCCCGAGTTCATGAGCGCACAGTGGTGGCACATGGATGCATGTTCGCATGCGCCCCCTGCCAAGATATCTTGGTGCCTGCTACTTATTCAGATTTGCAAGTACAGCCTCTTGGGTTTTTTACCTTTAGTGTTTGGGAGATGAGCGCATCTGGGCTAGCCCAGGACCTGGATTTTGTCATAGGTTTTGCATTCATTAGAAGGATTATTATGTTGCATGGTCACACTGATTATTTCATCCTTGATATTTCCTACTATAGTTCTTTGTTGCAAACAGTATCGACCATTTCTTCCTAGTCCAATCGTAAAACAAAATAAGTTCCACAGTTGATTTATACGGATCGAATTCCTCCAAAATACACGGAGGAAAATTCCGTTAAAATTTGTGTTGAGGCACAACTTTTTTCTTTTTGCTGCCAAACATGAGTAGCAACAAATTGCCTTCATCCTCTCTGTTTTCCGCCAAGCAAAATCCCTTTGGCCCAAGGAAGGTCCTCCTGATTCCCATGCATTTGAACCTTTGGTCCAAGAGAGCAGCATGCCAATGCCAATGCCAGCACCCAGCATCATCTGCTGCATCCCCATCACGCCATTACTCCCGAACAGCATTCGTTCGCCTATACTAGCTAGGACGACACCCTGCTGGCACGATCCCACACCAAACAACCACCACAGCTTTGCAAGAAGACCGGAGCGACGGCCGATCAGATCCGATTGACCGGCGCGAGACCAGCTAGCTAACCCCCGCCCCTGACCCAGAGATCAAATGGCCTCTACGCCGCTGCCATCTGGTCCAGTTTCTCATGACCACAGCAACGCCATAGGCCCATAGCCCATCATGAGCTAGCCCCCGGCCGCCGGGTTCATTCGACACGCCCAACACGCGGACACAACACGACGGCCGCGAACCGCGGCGCGAGCGAGTGACCTCGTCGTCGTCGAGAGCTCCTGGGGCCGGGCCGGGGGCGGCTGCTAGCTCCTCCGAGCGAATGATGGCACGTCGTGCTCGCCGTCACGCATGCATGGTCCAGTCCAGGCCCGGGGGTCCTGGGCGCGCCCCTGGCCCGGCAGTCCTCTGCGTTTACATTGCATGCTATGCTATGGCTCTTTTTCTTTTCTTTGGCCGTGTTTAGTTCACGAAAAGTTTTCGTGAAAAGATTTCGGGTATTGATTTTACCAATTTAGAAGTAGTAAATGTAGACGAAAAAGGTGGAAAGTTATATGGATAGGTTGGAAATCTCGAGACGAATCTAACGATGGTAATTAGAGGATAATTAATCCATAATTAGCGGATGGTTACTGTAGCATTACTATTGCAAATCATGGATTAAGTAGGCTCATTAGATTCGTCTCGCGATTTACAGCCCATCCATATAACTTTTCACCTTTTTTGTCTACGTTTAATACTTCATGCATCTAAGATTCCCCTTTGATGTGATGGGTGAAAAGATTTCGTGTGTGAACTAAACACGGCCTTTGTTTCTTTTGCAGCAGGGGCGACGTCAGGTGGTGGCACATGCGTGACGAAGATGGGGGAGGAGCAAGCAGGGAGCCTGTGAAAACCCATGTCAGAATTCCGATGGAGGTGGACTGGACCGGGACTGGTGTCAGGGAATGCTTTCAGAATATGGGCAACCGTACGTCTTCAGTTCAGACAGGCTTATAGGTGAAACAGAAGCTAGCTGATGCTGTAAACTGTAACAAGACGGGCTCTTGAAACTGGGAGCAAATAAGAACATGAGTCGAGCTTCAGCTGTGACTTGCATTGTGAATGAGAATCAAAATCAATGCCGTATTGCCGTCGCTGTCGCCAAGCGTCGGATGTGGCGAGAGACCGCGTATGAATAGCCGACAACCTATTGCCACCAATTCACGAAACACACAGGGCTACATACACTGCTCCTGTACGCAGGCCCGTCTTAGAGGGGGGGTCAACCGGTGCGATGGCCATGGGCCCATCAGGCTGAGGGCCCATGAATCTACCAAGTATGTATAATACAATATACCTTGCACGATCTACCATGTATGTATATTTTAGATACAAATGATCTTGAAAGTGTTCTTGAAGATTTTGCATCAAGAAATGCTCAAAAACACCTTTTTAAAAAGTACTAAAGCACTATACATTTATTTGAGATAACCATCATAGTTATTTTGCCCATTTTTATCTTCTTTGATGCATTGTTACTTTTCTGAGAAGAATTAAATATATACTATGTATGCTACAAGTTATCTCTTATTAATACTATTATATACTGTAATTGTTTTATTAAAATATTAGATTGTCAGGCCCTTGGTGTCTTGCTAGCCCAAGGGCCCATGAAATTCGTGGGACGGGGCTGCCTGTACGTACATACTTCTCACAGTGTTTACCAGAACAGGTGCACTCCTCTGATGATGATGCTGGAGACAGGTAGCAAAATGCTGAAATTTGATCATAACACGGTCCTAGACACGACAAGCGAGGAAAACATTTGAAATGAGCGACTATTCCTCTTAAAAAAACATGTGAAATGAGTAGTAGCATCCTTTCGCCCTTCTTCCTCGGATCCTCCCTGCAGCATTCTCTCTCTTTTCCAAGGATTCAGAGAAACCAAGCTCCAGTCGCATCGCATTCAGCAGGCCACACAGGAGTGGAATAAGGCGTCTGTGTACACCCTGCAAAGCCGTTATCTATCTGCATTCTGCAGACAGGTTGCAGACACAGGAAGGAACAAGAAGATGATGGCTCACCAGTCCTACTGCAGCGCTAGCTGCTGCGAGAGGGTGAGTAGAGTGACATAAAGGGTGCAGGCAAATGGAGCACTCCAGGGCCGATTTTGGTTGTCTGACTGTATGCCCGCTGATGCTGCAGGAAATGTGCACTGTGCACCATTAGTGAGCGTTTAGCAAGGAAATGGAGGGCTTTGGGTTTCGTCTGCAGGATTTTTGAATATGTTCAGTCCCGACAAATAATTTCGTAACTGTTGGTTGGCCATGAGATTTGCTAATTTTTGTTTGCCACACACTAGCAGATTATATGTGTCGTCCTAAATTATACGCTCTCAAAAAGTATGTATATTATCTGTGAAAATCCATAACTTTTTCATACAAACTTTGATGCAGACAATTTTTATGTAAACAATCTAGCACTCAACGAGATGATAACTTCTTTCGTCTGAACTCAATTGAGTACCTAATAAATATAAGTTATAACTAATGTAGGAATAACAGCTTGTCAAGCTCTACTGTTTTTATTGTAGTTCACTCATGGTTTTACCTAGAACTTGAAATGATATCAACACAGAAAACATCTAGTAATAACATGGTGAAAGAATTATATATGCAATGCTTAAATACCTAAAACGTTCATAAATATTACTAAAATATATGAAACACACTCGTGTTGCCCAACTCAGTAGGAGTTCAGATATAATATGGTTGATGATCAAAAACAAGTTAGATAAATAATCAGATCTAATTGTATATTTACACAATTAAATGAAAATATGCAATGCTTAAGTTTGCTTAGTCAAAGTAAAACAATAGCAGTTTCAATTAAAAAAACTCGTGAAATGTTTATATGGATTCAGATGAAGGAAAATATATGAAAATTTTAGCATTTGACTAGACCTCCATGCAAAAATTTCCATTTAAAATCATATATACAGTAGTAGTCCAAAATTTCAGATAAAAGGATCCAAAAGGAAAACCACCACTTTTTATCTTTTTTTTCAATACAAAAGGCCTTTCCCATCTGTAAAACTGTTTCCATCACTCTTGGTTCTAACCATAATTTATTTGTGATAGTGATTATCAAGTCTTCACTTGGTTATGATTATCCGTTGTCTACACCAATATTACAAAATCGATGGTGGAAATGCTGTAGAACGACACTTATTGTATTGTATGCTAGTGACACTTGGATGGTCAGCACTGGACACAAGATCAGGTTGAAACAATACCAAGAGAATAAGTTGGATGATGTGCCATCTATTCTATAGACCATGCACATGTGCTGATTCATCACATTCCGGGCATGGTCTTCACAGTTTTCTATCACCAAATCCTTGTTTGCCACAAAGCCCCAATCTGTAGAAGCAGGGTAAGAACAACAGCATGCAGACAGAGGTGACAAGCCTCTCTCCATGTTTCAAGGAGAGCCAACAAGCATGAGACTGAGCTTGGGGAAACTAAATAAAAGGTATATTGCCATTGCTACCTTGGATAACACCAAGGTTACCTTTTTGAAATCAGAAGCAGGCATGTGCACACTCACTGAGAGTCAGATGCAATTCACCACTCCGAGTCCATGTGGACAGGGCTGATAGGCATGACCAATCTCTTTTGCATTTGCACCCAAATTAGGGGCATGAAAGAACCTAGTAGGGCTGCCCAAGGTGATCTTTACATCTCAATCATTTGGGGTGACATGCCATTTTTCAAGGTGCCCATCAATAGGTACCCATCAATAGATCTCATCGATATTATTACGTGTAACAATGAGCGGTTGAACTCCTAAACACACACTGGACTGTCACATAAGGCCAGTCTCAGTGGGAGTTTCATCAGCATTAAATAGGCTGCCATGTCAGCATTTTTGATGATGTGGCAGTGTATTAAGGCCAGTCTCAGTGGGAGTTTCATCAGCATTAAATAGACTGCCATGTCAGCATTTTTAATGATGTGGCAGTGTATTAATGAAGAGAGATGTGAAATGAGTTTCATCCTCATGAAACTCTCTCTACACGGTACTCTAGACAGTTTGTGTCTTGCATGTTGTCTTGGGAACAACACGAGATGAAACTTTGCATTGAGGGAGGATGTTTCATCATAGTTTCAAACTTCTCTTAGATGATGTGTCACTCTAGGTAAGTGTGTCGATGAAACCCCCACTGAGACTGGCCTAATGAAGAGAGATGTGAAATGAGTTTCATCCTCATGAAACTCTCTCTACACGGTACTCTAGACAGTTTGAGTCTTGCATGTTGTCTTGGGAACAACACGAGATGAAACTTTGCATTGAGGGAGGGTGTTTCATCATAGTTTCAAACTTCTCTTACATGATGTGTCACTCTAGGTAAGTGTGTCGATGAAACCCCCACTGAGACTGGTCTAACTCTAATAATGTTCCGCGCACTACGAATATTTTATTTTAGCTCGTTGGTCAAGTAGCGTTGTGTTGATTGTCTTAGTCTTTTATTCTTGGCTGTTACAGACGAAACACGTTAAATAAAAATAGCCAACGTCGATCTAAATTAACAATGGTTCAAATGAAAAAGCGGTTTTGGAACAGATGGCATGTGATGCAGGTTGGGTTAACCAAGGTAAGAGCAGGCAACTTAAGAGCAACTGCTGACCTGGGAGTGAGAAAGTATGAGAGAGAGTGCATGCGAACGGTTCGCGAAACGGCAGCCCAAGCGGGCGCATGGGTGCTTGTGGGGCCTCCACCCTGGCTGCCGCGTTTCTCATTCGGTATCCCTTACTGCAAATCCGCGCGCAGCATTAACTCTTCATGGGACCCGCCACCAACAGCCTGTCAGCCCTGCTGACCTGGAGCAGGAGACGCACGCAGGCCGGCGTAACCATTGCCTTTGCTCTAACATACCCTAGATTCCCAGGAGCCCAAAACCAAAAAAGGGAGCAATTTGACTGACTGATCCTGCCAAGTTGCACCCAAATTTTGGGCAGCAGTGGGAAGGCATGGGTCCCTGTGTGACGGACTGACTGCCCTTCAGATCTCTAAGGGCAGTCCCAATGCAGACTCCACCATAGAGTCTAAAGTCATTAATTATGCTGCCATGTAAGCAAAATGCTGATGTGGCAGAGCATTTATTGAAGAGAGAGGGGAAAAAATGAAGAAACCAAGTCTAACTAAGAAACCAAGTCTTCACGCAAATCAAGAACACATGTGAGAGAGACAAGTGGGCCATTGAATTGGATAGACTTCAAGATACAAAATCTGCATTGGAGGCCATAGTTTCTTATAATAGAGTCTTGAACATATAGACTCTATGGGTAGAGTCTGGGTTGGGACTGCCCTAAATAATTCTTGAAAGGAGCGATGCGTGGCTTTGCCTGGGCAGGAGGAGCCCATCCATGTGTCCGCATGCCACGGGCACCTGAATTGCGGCATGTGGTTTCAGGGGACAGCATCACCCAGGCATGGTACGTACAGTACTCGCCAGCGCCCCCATTGACTAATGTGTTGCTCTCAGTGCCTCAAGGGGCCACCGTCCAGTGCTCCTGGCACTTGGATTTTGATGCTAATATGGTTGGGATCCTGTGCTACCATAGCATGAGGAGCAGAGAAACTTACTACTCCCTCTCATAACTTTTAATGCTATATATGTGATGTTAATGGAGCATTGGACCATGGCTTGCGATTGAAAACAACCACTGGGATTGTTTCCTTCATGTTAATTTTTCTTTTATGATCTTACCAAATTATCCTGAAACTCCTGTAATGTAGGTTCATTGCAGAGGGACACTTAAACTTTTGACTGAAAATTATTAAGTATCGAATGCAGATCATGCTGTGTGCCATACTGCCATACCCTCCAGGTACACCCAAATAAAAAAAAATGGATGTTGAATGCAGCAAACAAGCGAGTTAACAATATCTTGTGGATTTGAAATCTTTGTTCCTTTTCAGGAATAACCTAGAGATTTTCTGAATGTTTTTTTTTGTGACTGGCTGATGGCTACTGGTCTTCTTATAATTTTCTTTTCCAAATAACCTAGGATCTTTTAGCTAAATTGTGGAAATCCGTGATGGATATTAATAAAGTGGTTGACATTCTTTTTGTTGGAAAATATTGGTTGAGGATTGTTGGTCGCTAGTTTGTTTTTCCTCTAAAAAATGTCAAAATTAGACTAGCAAAACCCTAGGGCACATGATAAGAAATTGTGAAGAATAACAATAAAAACATCATGTGCTGTATGAAGCTGTTCCACGTCAGAATTTGAGATGCTAACTTTATGTAAATTAGATGTATGGCCAGGAATTAGATCGATGGAAAACTCAACGACATTGGAGTTGTCTCTGGTCCTACGACGCATGTTTGATAATTTAGACCCACTAGCTTGAATAGAACTATACATTGACTCTGGAAAAAAAAAGTGCATGCATGTCTCCCATGTTATTTTGTTTATTTCAGTACAGTTTTCACAGGAATGAGGTTGCATATCCCTATCGAAATGAGGTGCTGCTATCATCTTGGAATATTCGAAAACGAGTTCTTGGAACAGAAACCTTGTGTGTACATGTCCAGAAAATCAATGCAATGTGGGAACCATATACTGTTCTTCCAACTTGATTTGTGAGAATAATAATTTTAAAGAAAAGAATAGATCTGTGTGGAGTGAGATTGGTTATGGGTACTTATCAAAGGACGTCTAGCGTTCGATGGGTCCAATGATTCTGTTGTAGTCAAGCGTAGACTACTAGACTTGATATTGGCGTATTAATGTACAAAAATATGCCACCAATTTTTTTCTTGAAGCAATTTAAAACCTCATTTCATATGACATCTCAATTTAGACCAACCAAGAAACATCACAAGAAATCTTGGCCGTTACAGGAGCTAGAGATGAAGATGGCAAGCTAGCTACCCTGCTAACAAGAAAGGCGACTTTTTTTTTTTGAGACAGAAAGGCAACTATTCACGCTGAAGGTTTCAGGAACTTTTTGGAATTCACTTTTGCCTCTTAAACAATCAATTTTTGATCTATTACCAGAAATTTTCAACTAATATTTCCAACATGTAAGGTATTTTTTGGGGTTCATATTTTGTCCACAAATCTATATAACCTATATAAGAACACCCCACCAAGGATTTCTCTCAATTTTTATGAAGCCACATCATCACCTCCCACTAAGATGCATTAATATCCAACTACGATGCATTAATTGCTATTTCTCTCTTATGTAGTGCACATTTTTTATTCATTAGATGTATATTTTATAATTTTTTTATCTATTCAAAAGTAACATAAAAGTTTATGATTTTCATCAAGAGATAACTCATATGGCTCTCGGGGTAATCTCTACTAGTGCACTATTTTTACGAGCAACTAAACAACTACAGTGATTTATAGTTTATTGAAAACTCTTTCAAATCCCGCAGCAACGCGCGGGGAATCACCTAGTATAATTGTATTTTGACCCCTTGCACTAGTTTATCCAATAACAGCTTCCCTTCAATCTAGCCAACCAAGACATAGCCCCAAGGCATTAACGAGGGATGTGTGTGAGTCTTTTATTATCCCCTTGATTTGCTCTAAAAAATCTTACAATCTGTTTATATTTGTGGATGGAGTATCCTTTTGTTCTAACTAGAGTTATAGTACCTCTACTTGGAAGTAAAAATCTTAATGCATTTCTGGTCATTGAACTTCACTCCTAAATTTTTGTCTGGTTCTGAGATAAATGCTGAAATGAATCTGCAAAATTTGTGGAGCACACACCACATTTTCTCCCTCATAATCCAAAGACCAGCCAAATCTATTCCACAAACAAAGATTCAACTAAACAAAAATGTTCTTACTAAACTGAAGAATGAAATTGTAGTGTGGAGAACAGAAAACAAATTCGACGTTTATTCATTCATTTTTTTGAAAGAGCAAGGATAACACACGCATACAACATTCGGTCACTCACACATGAGTGTGCTCCAACACCTACAAGTTTTGACCGCTCAAAGCAGAATTATTTTTGTTTTAATACATTTTTTAACGTAATTACAAAGTAATATCTCAAATTCAAAAAATTTCAAAAATTACAAAATTTTCGTCTACCCATTCGACGAAATCTAGTGATTCCGTCTATCCGGTGGACGAAATTTAATTTCCGTTTGTTGAGTAGACGAAAATATATAAAATATACAAAAAATATAGGTTTTGTTTGCTCACTGGACGAAATCTAGATTTCGTCTAACGAAATTTACCAGCTTAGTGATATATATCATATCAAAAAGAAATTCAAATTTTATCAATCTTTATGCAAGCAAGATACTTGACTTGTGGTTCATATGCATTCAGTTGTTGGAGAATGACGATGCCTATCTAAGACAAAACCTTGCAAAGAATGTTCAGAACAAAATCGCAAACGGCTCAGGTATTAACATCTGTGATGATTCCACACCATTGCAAGTTGATAGAGTTATAAAATTGAGCTTTGATTATTCATTTCTTTCTTTGGCCCCTGGTTGAAATACATTGAGTACTCGTTAAAGATAGTCTTAAATACTGGAAACTGAATTGTTCCTGCAGAACTGGTGGTAAAGTTTTTGAACCAGCTCACATCACTGACCAGTGGCTATCTTGAGAAACATAAAGATGTGTGTGGCTATCTTGAGAAACATAAAGATCTGTTCATGTTAGTTTATGCAGATCGGTTAGGCTTATATGTGCTCGCACCATCAAGTTCTCTGGAACAACAGGATAGTCATGTAACTAATTTGCAACATGATAGTCATAGGTTCTCTAATCAGGATACTAATCTGGTAAATTTCGTCTGCTCACTGTCGTCCAGTGAGTAGACAAAATCTATATTTCTATATATTTTATATATTTTCGTCTACTAAGTAGACGAAAATTAAATTTCGTCCACTCGACAGACGAAATCACTAGATTTTGTCCAATGGGCAGACCAAATTTAAATTTCGTCTATTGGGTAGACGATTAATTTTGAGATCTGGGATATTATTTTGCAATTACGTTAAAAAAATTGTATTAAAATTAAAAAAAATCACTCAAAACACTCACGAGTGTTTTCGGTCACTCACACATGAGTGTGCTCCAACACCTACAGGTTTTGACCGCTCAAAGCACTCACGAGTATACAGGTAATGACCATACTGCTTGAAGCTTTCTACAACAGTAGATTTCTACAAAATTAGCTATACATTTGCTTTTGTGCTGCCAAGAAGGCAAGATACACACATACCCTCAGAAAACTTTAAACAAAAAAAAATCATCTTTTGGATTTTCTGAAATAAACTGACAAAAATGCAGATAGAATTCACATGTAGCTTTTATGGGATTAGTAACCCCCATGTGGCCGCCATGTGAGTGCCCTTCTTGAGTTTTGGCGCGAAGAGGAAGGGGGATGGTGTGGAAGAAAAGGCACTGCATGGTGGGCTCTGCCACGCCCCCACAGCCACACGGCTATCATGCTTCCATGTTACTGTCTCGCTGCCGCTGCACTCGAACGCCCTGTCCATGAAGTACTACAGTACAGTCCACACTCCACAGCGAACAAAGTCAATAGAGCCCCTTGCTAATGGATAAACACATGCAAAGCTGCTACAGCAAGAATCATACGAATCCACATGCATACTCTTGCAGGTTTTTTTTTTTTGAAATAAACATACGCTTGCAGACTTCAACACCCCTTTTGTACAATGCACATACTCTCGTGGAATTTCAGGTTTTACTTATGTTTGGATTATATTTGATAAGTACGGAGTACACTGTTAACTAGAATGATAAAGTTTGGTTAATAAATACCATTTCATGACTACATATATCCAACTAAAAACTTTATTTTATATAATTATGTGTCTAGATATACTCTGGAATAGAGGTGACAAGAATAATTTGACATAATCAGGAAAGGCGCACATGTTTGTTTACTGCATTGAATATATTGCGAGATCAGCAATAATTGGAAGTGGAATCCCAGTCATTGGTTATATATTTAGATTGCATGATGTGCAATAAGGAGGCAACAAAAAAGAAAAGAAAGGTATATATGGAACTGTACGGGAACAATGCTAATGGATGGTCCATTCACTTTATTTTTCTAAGTTAACATACACTTTTGGTCAAAAGTATTCAACAACTTAAAGTATGTGGCATCCGTGCACTCAATTTAGTACAATGATTTTCATGTCTTTTCCTATAATTATTTCTTAATTGACACTATGTATTATATGAAACGGTTGTTATCAATACCAAGTCTAAAAGCTGTAACAATGGCACAATGGAATTAATATTACAGTAAGCAATTAAATATCATATAATGATCCTTTTAGATGCAAATGCATTGTTACTTTGATCCAGGGAAAAAGAATCGTCTAATTAAAGACTTGATTAGTGAGTCATCTTTGGCGAATGGACACGTCTTCCTTTTCTCCGTGGAACAATATTTAGCATTGATTTATGATGACTATTTGGATGTTATTAGGGTCCAAGTGGGGCTGGTCCAGCATGTGCAGGCATGTGCATGGTCTGCAGCCCATCCTCCCCTCCCCCTTCCCTCTTCCCAACCCTCTTCTAACATGTCCCCTCAGAAAGTGTACTCTTTCTCCTCTTCTTTTCCTTTTTCTCATACCACCTTTCATACTTCACACCTTTTGTTTCTTACTCCCTAAGTTTATTTAATAATGAATATAAGAATTTGGAGAAAGAGATGCACACTCCAGTGGAAGTTATGTAACTGCTTTTGACAGTTAAAAAGACCGTTCGAGTTGGGGGACCCTCTATCTATTCAAGATATTTTTTCTTCTCTTCATGCATACCATTGTTTTTACTTTATTGAAGCAGAACACACATTGACTTATGAAAAATAATTACTATACCAATCAATAGTGCTGTCATCGAAAGAATGAACATGCTATTCGTGATTAATATTTTGAAAGGTGTTCTTAATTACCTTCCTTTCCTTTTCAGCAGAAGATACATGATAATATATTTCGTACAATTCGATCATAATAGGCTAAATTAGTCACTATATCATATATGAAACAGGTATCATCCTACAAAGGTTTAAGAATATCCTTTTTATTCTCTATAATATATAAAAAGGAAAATATTATTCCATTTTATCACTCATGTAAGCAATGCTTACCTAATTTTTTTAGATTTGTAATAATTAATTATCTGATTCAGCAACTAACTAAGTACTACACCTTGTCGAATTTACACAGAGTTGAGGAGTTAACAGAAACAAAAAGTACAATGCGCATGCCCCAACCATGGCTCTTTCTTTTAATAAGTCCAAATGGATGGTTCAAACGAGAACAATATGCCCTGCACGCTGCACAATGAATAGCAGCTGAGCAAGGCCACATGCAACTTTCTTGGGCACACCTTGCAGGCAGAGCTAGCTACCTTCTTTATATTCACATAAACCCCTCCCCTTGCTGCTCCTACAACAAACACAAACCCATCACCCGGCCCTCCTCCTCCTCTTCTTCTCCTTCCAAGAACCAATCGAACAAGCAAAGCGAGCTCTCGCCATTGCTTGAAAGGAAACACCAATGCATGCCCCGAGGAAGTTCAAGAAGGCCTTCATGGCGCAGCTCCTGGTGAGCCTCCGCGCCGCCGGCCAGGCGTCCAAGTCCATGGGCCTCCGGGAGCGCCGGGACGCCGTCAGGCTCTCCTCCGACGTGGCGATGGCGCTGGCGTCCTCCTCCCGTGCCCGCGCGGCGGCGGCGCCGCCGCAGCGCCCGGCGCCGGCGTGGGCGCGCGCCCTCATCGCCAGGCACGCGGCAGAGCGGCGCAACGAGGCGCTGATGCGCCGAATCATGGGCGGCGCCGGCTACGAGATGGCCGCGGCGGCGGCGAGGGGAAGGAAGGAGGCGCGGAGCAGGCGGATCGTGAGGCGGTCCCGCCGGGTGTGCAGCGGCGCCGCCGCCGGGAGGAAGAGGAGGGCGGCGGCAGGCGGCGGAGGGTGCGGCGCGATGGCGGCCGCGAGGAGGATGGTGCGGATGAGGATGCAGGTGCTGAGGAGCCTCGTGCCGGGAGGGGAGGCGCTGCGTGGCCTCTCGCTGCTGAGCGAGACGCTGGACTATGTGGTGTGCCTCAAGACGCAGGTGGAGCTCATGCAATGCCTCTGCAAAGGATCCCGTCCCCAGCTGGGCTGATGAGCAGCGGGGCAGTGATCTCGTCTCAGGGTAAGTGGCTTTTGTGTCATCTTTAGATCTTATTGCAAATCCTTCAGTTGAATGCGGTATGATTTAGTCTTAACTTGTATGTTGGGTAAATAACCGAATGTATATATGCAAGTTCAAGATTTTCTAGGTTTGAGCACCTGAGTTTTCTGACCTGTTCAGGATTTTTGGAGTTGAATTTAACCGGGAGTTACTGATAATTAGTACTGTACTCTGTACCTCCTGTCAGTGACTGAAATGTCTCTCTTCTTTTACATAAGTGTGATGATGTAATTGTGGTACATTCCGTGGGGCATTGCTCACAAGATTTAGCACCCCTTACATTTCCATCTCACAAACCTTTTTCTTCTTTTTTCTTGAAAGACTCTCATAAACCTTTTTCATTCTAGAAGATTTAATGTCTTTGCTTTTCCAATTGAAATGAACGAATTCCTTAAATTCCTTTTTGACCCATTTATAGTGCCATGATCTATATATGTATCTTTTCAGTCTTACTCTGCACATTGAAGAATATATGACTCGTCATGACAAACAATTTTCCATAAATACTCCTCTTGGCAGTCGGTAACATTTTTCTGCTCATGGCAGGCAGCAGCCACTGCGAGACTGCAGCTGCAGGCAGACCTGCATGAGAGGTGTGAGAGGATACAATGAAAAATCCTTTACCACCAGACTGTAGCTCATGCATGCACAAAAAGCAAGGACCGCAACTGAAGCCGTCTGGATGGGAGGGCTCCAATCAACTGTGATGTCTCAGGGAGCCAACTTACTATAGCTATAGCTTTTAGTGCCAGCAGTACTACCGGTGTAACTATTGTGCAAGTACATGTCATCAGTGCAAAGATGGGCCTCTGGTTTAGGTGTATCTCCTAGCTGTTAGGATGAACAAAGCCACTGTCCATTTTGTGAAAGAAGTTTTGGTGTTAAATAACTACCATTTTTTGTTCTTTTTTCGGTGGGCGGAATCTATATGAATGTGGTGGAGTCTCCAATCTGGATGAGATGGGGATCTTTTCTGAAGGCTCTGTTTCTATATGTTCGCACATGGCACGATACTGGTATTCTGTATGTACTACTGGAAATAAAAACAAGTGTTGGCAAAGCTAATCTTTTTTTTTCTTTCTTTACAACAAGAACGGGCGCGAGACTGCATAGGTTAGCTACAAAGAGAAAGGGGAAAAATATATACAAGAGGGCCAAACCAAAAGCTAATCTGCTTCTAACAACAACAGTGCCCTATGTCTTCAAACATCGAGTGTCTCTCTGCTGCCCTTTTCAGATTTAGAAATTGTGCGATATCGAAATGCCCAGTTCAAGGATCGATACAACAAGCAAAAAAAAAAAAAAGTGCAAGATAATAGCGAATTATCAATACCTTTTAGTAGGTGAATGGAAAAAGTTGAACCTACTTATGCAACAATTGTAACTGTCTTGCATCTGGAGACCTAGGAGGCTAGGATTCGACAGCACTATTGCAACTTGTATGTACACCACTGAGATTGCCATGTCAATGATTCAATCCAACTAACATTCACCAGTATCCCCACTCAATAGTTCCTATTTCTTGAAGCGATACTGCCAATAGAATACTGAAGAATTTTGATTTTTGTATAATCAAATCCTTTTGGGGACATACACAATCTTAATGCTTAAGAATGATTCATGACACCATCATTTCTTTGAATCCCTGGTAGCAAGTAGTTTTACTCAACTGTTCTTTATCACAACGAAAATACTGAAATTGAATGGAAACTGTCACTTTAGTCATCCTTGCCATTTTGCTAAAAAAAAACAGATTTTCATGTTCTTCCTAATCGTTTGTCTGGTAAGAACACATATTTTATTCGATTGCAAATGCCAATCTGCACAGAAATACAGGTGGTGGATATTCACAATAATATGCATAGTTTATTCGATACACAAGCGGTCGATCTGCACAATGTGCAAGCAACACCCTAAATAATGAACTAAATACAGCTGAGCATATTCATGGAAGTGTCCAGTCTGAAACATGGATAAATGTATCTTCAGTCTTTGCTTGTACTATATGATGACGCATATGTGCATTATTGTACTGCCCTTCAAAGTATGCGCTACTGCGCATCTTCAAGATTTGTGACAGTACACCACAGTGGATAGGAAAAATGTTGCGTGGTCTAAATCTTTCATCAGAACAGCTGTATTTGGTTACTACAATATTTGGATAGATAAGGAAGAGAAATATGTTACAGTTTGCGGCAATATCAGATTCTTACTGTTCCTTTTTCAAGTTCAGAAACTGTGGGACACTAACTTGAAAAATAACCACTCACGTTTTCGCTCAGCAAGAAAGCAAATCATTATATCATCAGCATTTCAGTAGGTTTGTGAAAAGGTCCTTTCTACTCACCAATTGTAGTTGGTCTGGCTACTAGTGATCCATGATTCCTAAGCACTATTGCAAGTTGAGGGTATCTAGTCTTGCAGGTATCATAATGCCTCCAGAATATCCAACAGGTCGCCTTTCGTGTAACAAAAGCTCTATCTTTTTTTTTAAACGAACTAACAGTAACGCTGCCAATTATTTTAAAAAGGAGCCTCCAGACGCAAAACAATACAGAAAGAAACAAAAAGCTTTACGCAACTAAAACAAAACTCTAGTGGGGCGTAACAAAAGCTTCGCAATCACACAATCTCAATTCCAAATATCATAATACTAATCACAGTGTCATTTCCATTCAAAGAAGTTTCATAGACTGTACTCTGTTTATGTCAATTAGGAATTTGAAAAAAAAATGCTTGGATGAAATATCAGCTCCAAAATCTATGGCTCCATGTTATTCTCACATATACTACCTTCGTTCTTAAATATATGACGTTTAGGACAAACTCATTAGTTTAAAAATGAACTAAAGTGATTGTCCTAAACGTCATATATTCTAAAACAGAGGGAGTATCATATATACTGATAAGACCCCAGCATGAACCATGCACTTGTTCATGCTGATCATTACATGGAAGGATGATCGAACAACATTCTTGCATAAAAACTTCAGAAACAGTTAGAGTGGGGAACAAAAGAACACACATATACATGACACGCATCTTCAGAAGATCCAATCCACGCTCAGAAACTCTCCTTACTTCCCAAGCAGAGTGTACTTGTGCCGCCGGTTGTTCCGAAGCACGCAGCACCCGAGGGAGTAAACGACGATGAGGAGCACGATGAACGCCACATTGATGATGGCAATCTTCTTCCAGCTGTTCTTGAGGTTACCCAGGACGCCGGCCTTGCAAGACTGGCAGCCGTAGCAGAGCTCAGACTGGTCGTTGGACCAGGTGTTGCAGTCAGGGTTGGAGGAGTTGCTGGGGCCAGATGGCTTGGTCCAGTAGGTCTCGTTCAGATATGCGAAGTTGCATTCAGTTGGGGGCTTGCAGCATCCAGACTACAAAACACAAGTTAAATAAATTCAGTTCACATTACCATTAAGTCCAAACTCTTTCTGGCTTTTCTTCACATTTTGTAAACTAAAGGAGGGCTGACCCCGAGCTTATTAGGAGCCCAAAGGAAACTCTTGCCAATTCAATGATATCTGGGGTTAAAACAGGAGCAGTGGATCTAATTTTCAAGGAACACAAATGAAAAGATTTTTCTTAGCATATTCATGATCACGGCTGAATCAGAGTGTGTAGACTTGGCCATCTTGTAATGCACTGCAATATGATAGCGTTTTATGAAAAACGACATGTAGAGTGTAGATGCATGCTCTTGCAAGTGCATATCTAAGACCAAATCAATAGATGGAGATTGTAGAATTCACGGTCGCCGTCACTATCGGCTAATAGAAAGATTGTATTAGTCTACTGGAGTTGTTAATGTTGATACAAATCCTATGACGCGATCGCTGGCTTGGCCTGGTCATCTTCACCCGGCCTGCTCGCGCACAAGACTTTTGATGAAGTCCTGATGGTTGCCAAATATCACATCGGGCCAGAGGAAAGGTGCTAACATGGTTACTCAGAAAAATTTGTGTACATTTGTGTACATCTCAGAAAAATTTAATGCTATGGTTATCTCGCATATACACTTGACGGCAACAATATATGAATTTTAAAGTTAATTGTTTACTGCTAATATATGTATGCACAATCTAGAGCGTGGTTTTTTCTCCATGTCGGCTTTCATCACTGGGTCAAATGATTTCAGTTCATCTATAAGTTAAGGGCCCGTTTGTTTTGTGGAAATTTGGAGGAATTGAAATCTAGTAATAGATTATACTATGTAGCTTGGAATTTGACATTCCACAACTTTCCTAAGCTCACAAATAAACCTATCCCAAATTCATAGGGTGTGAGATGAAAATGAATTCCATAGGGTAGGAGATAAAAAGATAGGCTTATTCATTGGGTGGGAGATAAAAAGATAGGATCACTCTATTATATTCATAGGGTGAGAGATAAAAAGATATACTTATTCATAGGGTGGGACATATATAATCGTATGAATTCCAATTCCTCCAAATTTCCACCAAACAAACGGGGCCTAAGTGGAAATGAACAAAGAAATGACGTAGGACCAGAGTATTAAAGGAAATGGAACAAATTCTAAGACAAAATGTGAATGTTTATGTAAATAAGAAAAAAAAAGGAAAACCAGAAAAACTCTCTCGAGCAGGTAAATAAAAGGCAAACATAGTTTGGAAATGTGAGATCATTGCTACAGCATAAGACAGTTCACCATGGTGTCACCCAACAGAATTTTGTCTACAATAGAGTTGCTTTCAAACAACATTTAATCAAAAGAAGTAACTTGATCTATCCAATGGACCACTAGAACAGGTCAAGAAAGCATTTGTTTTCAAAAATATCCAAGAGCAGGTCGGGTGAAGATGTTCTATTGACTTTTGGATCCACGCACTCTGTTACATTATGCATACGCAACTGAAGAACTTCTTCCTTGCAGGACAAAATATCCATACAAGATTACAAGCATAGCTAACAAAGTTTCCCTAATCAACGAAGTATAGCAAACTGTTCAAGAACTCATCCTTAAAGCTACTTTTGCCGTCTAGTCGACTCTAAACAACAGTTGGCCTATCAGTAAAGTAGCACACTGTTGCTCCATGAGTGCAAGTTCAGAATTGTGTGAATGACTAATCTTAACTCTTAAGCATATCATAGAAAAAACAAAATCCTTTTTTTTCCCACACGAATTAGCAGAGCCAGATGCAAACCTGCACTGGGGAGAGGTTGTCGTTGACGAACTCGCCGAACGTCCGGTTGCTCTGCAGGCTCCGGCACACGCCGGCCTCGGCGAGGCAGCTCCTGATCCTTCCCCAAGTCCGGCCATTCTCCACCCTCCGTCGGAGCCAGCTCGAGTAATCACCGAGCCGGTACTCCTTGAACCCTCTGCCCGACACGGCCCGGCCGGCGCCGGCGTTGGTGACGGCGAGCGCGAAGGCGGCGAAGCAGAGCGTGGCGAGGATGAGCGCCGCCGCGAGGAAGAGGTAGAGCCAGAGGAGGAGCGAAGCGCGGCAGCATGCGCCGGCGATGCCGGCGGCGGACACGATTATGATGGCCGCGCCGAGGATGAGGGCCGGCGTCCGTAGGAAGCGCTCGCAGTCGGTGGCAGTGGCGCCGCCGCGGTGGTGGTGGGGAGCGCCGGCGTAGATGCCGGCCGCGAGGACGGACGCGCCGAGGAGGAGGGTGAGGACGTTGAAGGAGGCAAAGACGGCGTTGCTGCAACGCGGCCGCGCCATTGGCGGTGGTGGACGCGGATGCAGGGAATCAGAGAGGGTGCCGGAAGCAGGGGAAAACACAAAACAGGGGAAACAACTTTTATAGCGGGAACGAGAAGGGAAATTGTTGAATTGGGCAACGTGGTTACGTGGGCTGTAAGCTGCGTCATTGGGCTGGGTTTCAGTCTTGGGCTGCTACTGCGCAGACGCTGTGTGTGTGCGAAAGCTAATCCCCTTTTGGGCCGGTCCTATAAACGAAAGGAAAAAGTCCCTTTCACCTCCCTGGACATCAAGCCGAGTCCGCGTTTCCTCCCTAGACCGTAAAACCATTTATCTAACACCCTCAATTATCAAAACCGTCCGTTTTACCCCCCTCGGCGGTTTTGGGTGACGTGGCAGCGGGCCCCACATGTCAGCGTGGGCCCATCTCCATTCTCTTTTTTCTTTCTCTCTCCACCTTCTCTCCTCTCCTCTGCTCACCACCGGCGCTGCCTCTCCCCCGCTGCCGGGCCTCCTCATGGGCGCGAGCCGGGCGGAGCTCCCACGGCGGAGCGCCAGGTGAAGCTCGCGGCGGCCCCTGCAGCGGCGCTCCTCTGGCCTCGCCTAGCCAGCGGTGCCTGCCTAGCCCGCCATGCCTGAGGAGATCCGCCACCCCCAGCTCGACCCGCCGGGACCTCGCCGTTGACGGGATCGACCTCCGCCGCCGAGCCCCACCCCGCCCTGCACCGCCGCCGGACGACATTCGGGCCGGGAAACGCTGTCACGCAGGGGATGGCGCCGTCGCGGGGCCGAGGAGCTCGTGCCTGCCCCGGGATGACGCCTTCGCGCTGCTCGTCCAATTCCCCGCGAAGAGAGCTTGAGCTTGAGCTCGGAGGCGAGGCCGGAGGAGGGCGGCCGGCGGCGAGCTCGCGTCCGCCGGAGAGGGAGAGGGAGGAGGCCGTGGGTGGCCGGCCGCGCGCAGGCGAGATCCGCCCGCCGCGCGCGAGCTTCGCCCGGCTGCGCACGAGTAGAAGCCGTGCGGGCCTCCCTTGTCCTCCACCGCCGCGGAAGAGCGCCGCCGCGGGGGCCTGCGCCCGTGAGGAGGCCGCCGCGGGGGCCTGCGCCGCCGCGGAAGAGCGCCGCCGGTGGTGAGCAGAGGAGAGAAGAGGAGGTGGAGAGAGAAAGAAAAGAGAGAATGGAGATGGGCCCACGCTGACATGTGGGGCCCGCTGCCACGTCACCCAAAACCGCCTTCCAAACCGCCGAGGGGGGTAAAACGGACGGTTTTGATAGTTGAGGGTGTTAGATAAATGGTTTTGCGGTCTAGGGAGGAAACGCGGACTCGGCTTGATGTCCAGGGAGGTAAAAGGGACTTTTTCCTAAACGAAAAGGAAATTACTTGGATTCCTTCATGGACTGAGTACGCCTTTGTTTTTGTTGTTCTGCAGCGTGGGCAAATCTAACCCGTGTGGGCTGCTCTGACCCTTTTTTTTATTACGGAATGGGCTGTTTGACTTGACGGGAAAGGACGACGTAGCCCAACCCCGGTGTCTATCATATCGGCTGCAACTGCTGTCTAACTCCATTTCAATATTATATAGACTAGCATGGTGGTGCCACGTATTATTAAAAAATTAATTATAAAAAAACTAAGTTTGAAATCGTTACATTCAATTCAAATTATTATAAATTAAAGATATATTATAGTCTATATAAAAGTACATGAGAAAAAAATAGATTATCAAAGCTTAAAACTATATGTCAAAGTTAAAAATTTCTAATACAAAGGACAAACTCATATAAAGTACATATAGACTTGATCTAATACTTCTTTCGTGATCTCTGGTTTCGGGAGAGTTGACACGTAGGCAGAGATTCGTTGTGAAGCCCTCGGCCCCTCGAACGATCGCCGGGATATAGAGGACATAGTCGATCGGCAATGAACGACCACTAGGATGTTGACGAAGTGGTCATTCAGGGAGCGAGCAGTCGTGTCAAATGCTCTCCAAAAACTTTACTGTCAGCCTATCCCAAGCAGGATCTTCAGTGGCATTCGAGATTTCTAGAGGCTCTGCTCTTGCTAGTACCGTGCACGCAGTGTCAGGCGATGGGAATAAGAGAAACATAGCAAACAAAGAGGGAGAAGGGAGTCCTGAACTAGAGTATCTATTGTGTTGTTGTATTTTGAGGAGGAGTGAGCGCCTTATATAGGTCGGCAGAACGGCTAAGGGAGTGAACCTAGATGCCGATGACTATGGTAAGCAATCAATTCTCTGATTGTCTCCCACAGCTATGGTAAGCAATCAATTCCTTAATTGACGCCCACGTGTATGGTAAACAATCATTTTCTTAGTTTCTTGATTGATTGATCATTAGACAAGTTAATTGAGATGATTCTTGATTGATTGACGATTAAGCAAGTTAATTGAGACAATCCTTGATTGATTAGTGCTTGAATGCATGCAGACATGCAGGAAAGAAAAGAGCACTAAAGAAAGGAAATCGTCAAATCAAGAAAGACGAGAGGGGGCGTAATTTGCCAGCGGGATTGTGAGTGGATACGATGGGCGGATAGAAGAGTGTGGTGAGAAAATTTTTGACGGGGGCTGCCACCAGGGGTTGTTTTACACATCAAAATCAACCTCCCCCCTCAAGATCATCCATTTTGGCCTGTGAAGTGCGCCTTTTGTGAGGGGTAGGGGGTTGGTTTGTGGATGAAAACGTTTTCAATTTGTTTGCTCTTTATAGTGTAGAAATGTTGAAATAGTGTTTCTGAATGTTGAATTAGGTTGGATGAAGTGTTGAATCGTGTATTCGGAAATGTTGAATTAGGTTGGACAAAATATTGAATCGTGTATTCAAAAATATTGAATACATGTAATTGTAAAATGAAGGTCGCCGAAATCAAATGTTGAGTACAATTAAAAAAAATCATGAAAAAATTTAGCACAATAATTCAATAATTTGCATTATAAATAGTAGCTCTCGTCTAAATTAAATCACTGAGACAATTATCAAACATCCAATTTTTCAGTTCAGGGTGCAGATCGGATGACAGCTCTTCATGGTTGAGGAACGCTTTATGATTTGTGTGCGCAAAGGAAACAACCACTCAGATCACATCTCTTCAACCTTCTCCCGCTGTTACCCCGAGCTGGTGAAGGAGTCTGAGCTCCCCTGCGGACTGTGGTGCGGCTCATGTGGCTAGTGGAGCTCGCCCACCAATTGTTCCTTTTTAATATTTCGTTAATATTTTCCTTTAATATTTATAATTGTTTTATACTTTGTTAATATTTTTATTTAAATGCATCATTGTTTTTATTTTTTTCTAATATTTTATTTAATATTTACAATTGTTTCATAGCATTAAAAATTTTTTGGAACGTTTCAGATTATTTTGTAGTTGATAGCTCGCAGCATTATCTGCAGAGACCATCTTCCTACATATATGCAATGAATTTTTCAGAAACAAATATACCTCACAGCAATATAACATGCCACCAAACTATAGATTATTCCCATATGGCACTTCTACACATACAACAAATGATATGCCACCAAAGTTTAGATTATTATTCAGCTTAAGATAATCTGAATACATCACTTATTTAGACAGACTGAGTAATACAAACCATCAGTACTGAAATCAAAGAGTATATAGTTGGGTATACATGTTACACTTCCATTTTTACTTCAGTATAATAAGTTTGGATTTCACCATTTCGTCCAAACCATGGCAGGACTGATATGAACTGCAGTTGCAGTGCACCTAGGTTATTCCAAATCACAATAATTACTCTCTTTGCTTAACCCTCATCATGAGCCTGTTCTTCAATTGCAGAAGGCACGACAGCTTTGCCTCGATGCTCTGCCCCTCCAACACCTCCATATCAAAGTTCCAGACCACCGCCGCAACAATGGTCTTCATCTGCGCAATTGCTATGTCCTTACCAAGGCACATCCTCGGCCCTGTGTTAAACGCCATGAATTTATGGGACGGCACGTAACGCAGCTTAGTGCCATCCTCGGAGAGCCACCTCTCCGGCCGGTATACATGGCAATCCTTGCCCCACAGGGCTTCCATTCTGCCCATGGCATAGATGGACATCAGGACGGTTTCACCGGAGTACAACTGGTGAGTGGTGACCACTTGGGAGAACATCGTTGGCTAGCACCACCTTGCGCTCGAGTGGGCCTGGTGGGTACAGCCTGAGAAGGCTGCCTGAAGGTAAACAGAGCCTTTAGTCTCCTCTGTGTCAAAGACCACCACGCTACTGCTGCTGCTGCTGCCATTGGAGGCGAGAGCAGTGGCCTTGAGTGAAGCGGCAGGTGCCAGCTCCTTGCGGATGCAAGAGACGACACCGGCCGGGGTTCTTGGCGAGGAGGTAGAATACCCATGGCAGCGTGGTACCAACCGTGTCCCGTCCGGCGATCATGTAAACGAATAAACGATGAGCTTACTTTGTAGGAAGTCGTCCCTGCACACTGGGTCACCAGAAATAATATCCATGGCCAATACCTCGTCAAGATCGGCGCACCTGGCCTTCGACTTCTCAGCCATCTCCCTGACGAACCCATGAAGCACCGTGCGCGCCATGGCCAGCTTCCTCTATGAGGCCGATGTTTAGCCATCTCAGTTTTTAAAAAAACGTCACGGATTGAACAATCCGTGACGGTTTCATACCGTCGTAGAACATGCCGAAGCCCACTCAGTCCAGCCCAAAGCCCAATTTTACCGACGGAAATAACCGTCACAGATTGCTGCTGATGTGGCGCCAACTGTAACATCCCGCAAATTTACAGTCTGTTACTTGTATGAAAAATTGAAATTTAAAAATTTTTGTGTGAAATGTTGTGAGCCATGAAATGATTTGCAATATAAGTTAATTGCTCTATCTAACATTCCTAGTAATTAAATTCGTGCATAAAATATTTCTCATATTCATGCACGTGTGATTTGGATTTTATCCGGAATTGTGGAATTCCATTCGGATTTGGTTTGAATCCTTTTGAATCTTGCTTGTGCGTAATTTGTATTTGAAAGGGCATCCAAATACAAATTAAAATGCTACTTAACCAAACCCCTAACCCCATCTACCGGGCCCCAGCCCACCATTCCCTCCACGCGGCCCAACTCCCTAGCCTACACAGCCGCGAAGCCCGCTAACCATCTATGCACGCGCGGCCCAACAACTTCAGCCCGACACCACCTACCACTCTCCCAGCTCTCTCACCGACGCGTGGGGCCCGTTGCCTAGCTTTCCCCTTCCCTCCACCTCCCTCTGCTTTTCCCCGAGCAAAGCAGAGGAGCACGCCACGCCGCTCCACCTGCCGCCGCCCTCGCGTCGCGACAAGAAGGAAGGCGAGAGCCTCGCCTTGACCCCGCGCGCACATCCCTTGACCCAAACCCTAGCCTGGAGGCCCCTTCTGGAAGCATCGCCAAGGGTAAATTCCCCATCCTACCCCAGCCGCCGGCTGGCCCGCACGCCAACACCGGCCGCCCCATCAAACCGAGCCCCTAAACCCTAGTCTCGCGCCGTTGATACGCAGCCACGTGTCCCCTGTGTGTTCTTGGCCCTCGATCGAGCTCACCACGAGCGCTACCCTGGCGCCGCCGCTATAAAGCCAAGGGTGTCGCCGCCTCCTCCTGATTCAGCCGCCCCATTGGGGTTTTCCCTCGCCGCGTCGCCACCAGGAGAAGGAAGAGGAGGTGAGGAATCGAAGGAGAAGAGAGGAAGAAGGAAGGAGGAGGGAGGAACGGACCACGTCACCGCGCCAGGAACCCCGACGCCGCACGACGCCCTGGTCGTCGCCGACGGCCACACGCCAAGCAAGGAGGGAAGGAGAGCACGTCGGCGCCGCCTTCAAAAATGGAGCCGCCCGTCGCCGTCCCTGCGCACTACAAGCCTTCTTCCTCGACATCAAGCCGACGCCAACCAAGGACACGCCGAACGGGAGCACCCCGATGCCGCCACCTGCGAGGACCGCGTCAAGCCCGCACCGCACCACCCCTCGACGGCCTCAACTCTCCCCTGCTACGCTTGCCCTTCCTCGAGCCCCTGGTGAGCCTCCGCCTTCACCCCCGCTCCGCTCTGCTCTTCTTTGATATCGGTGCGCCGCGCATTTGAACCGGCCGAGCGCCGCCACGGCTGACCCACCGTGGCCACGTCGCGGTCCAGGCATGGTCTGAACCCGCGTACGAGCACTCCTCTACGTGAGGGACTTCGAGCCATCGTTTTTCCCTTAGGATTTCCGTCGCTGTTGTACGTCTCACCGCGGCCAGGGCATGCCCCGCCTGTGTGACGTTCGCCCTCGTGCGGCCAAGACCCAGGCCAAGCGGTCCCTCTTAGCCACCCACACCTCCGACGAGCCTCGCTAAGCTGAACTGGTGCCTCCCGTCGTTCACCGCCGCCGTCACCCTTGTCTTAGCCACCCACACCTCCGACGAGCCTTGCTAAGCTGAACCGGTGCCTCCCGTCGTTCACCGTCGCCGTCACCCTTGTCTTCCGCCGCCACGCCGGCCATGGAGGAGCCATGCCCCCGTGCGCAACCAAACCAAAAGGGCTAACCTTTTCGCCACTTTAGCCATGCCAAACCTCGCCAGAGCCTCTCCGAGCTCGCCCCGTCGTTGCCCGGGCAAGAATCGGCCGCCTACCCTCGCCGGCCGGTGCGGATGCCAACTTGGCATTCCGTCGAGCACTCTCTGAGCCTCCAACGTGTGAACCTAGGCCGGCTCAAGCCCGCCATAGCAGCCAAGGCCCAAGCTTCTCCCGCCTAGAACGTGCCACCGACGTGCCACGGCACCTCTCCGGCGACATATCGCGGACAAGATGTGACCCCGAGCTCGTGTGTCACCGCCATGGGTGCCGCTGCCGGCACCGGCATTCTCTCGAGCACCTTGGCCGCATCCCCATCGCTCCTGCCGCACGATCTGGCCGCAAAGTGCACAACCGCAGGAGATCCCGGAGTAGCCACATCTGATCCCGTGGACTTGGTCCACGTGAGCCACACTCACGGCTCACGGTGGACCAAGACCATGAGCCGTAGCCCGACCTTCTTTCCAAAGATCCCCTGGTCTTTTACAATCAGCACCCTGGACTCCTTTTCTTCTTTACAAGAACACCCTTGCGTTTTGCGCTTAAACCCCTGGACCAGACCTTTTGACCGGCTGCCACATGGGCGCCACGCGGCAGCCACGTCCGCGCCACGAGGACGCCACCTCGGCCGTTGACCCGTTGACACGTCAGCATACCCGGCCCACAACACTTTTGTAGTTTAGTCCCTGACTATTTCTGAAATTACAAATAGGTCCCTAAGAATTTACATATAGGTCCTTCCACCTTGACAGTATTACATTTAGGTCCCTGGTTGTTTTGTTTTCATTTTCAGAATTGTTTTAAAGGCTAGAAAAAGGATTTAGACTTCAAAAAATCATAATAAATCAACCGTAGCTCTTTTGGTGTACTGTATACCGAAAAATATGAAACCAGATTCTATATATTTTTTCTAAAATCATGACCGAGCCTTTGGTGTACTGTTTGATTTCATATGCATCTCTTTTGGTTCCTATTTGGTTCTCGTTTGGTGTTCATCTGCTAGTAGATGTCGATATTTATTTATGTATGCGTCCTTTAGGATCCCCGGAGGACCCGGACTTCTTCGACGACGTCGACTACGCTGAAGACGAAGATAAGGACGATACTCCAGGTTCACGCCCATCTGATACTTTTTACCTATTAGGCATTGCAAGTAGAATTGCTAGCGCTTTATTGCATTGATGAGATGATGATGAGCCCGCATAGCCTATTTATATATCCTGATTCCTTGATTGCCTACTACACTACTATATATGATATGCTATGTTTGCATGTGTGGGATATAGTGGTGGTTTTAAACCTCTTGGCGTGAGTGTTTGGGATGAGAAAACTTGGAGAATTTTGAACCCCCGGCTGGAGTAAGCAGACATGTGGGGGATATGGTACCCAGGTACCTCACGAGCAAGCCTGGGAGCCCACCAAAAGGGGGCGGCCCAGCCCATCGTTCTGGACCTGAAGACGTGTGGGACAAGTCGGCGCACGGAGGAAGGATCTGGAAGGAGAAGTCCTAGTTGGAATAGGAATTATTGTAAAGAAGGAAAGGATTCTTAGAGATAGGATCAGATACAAACCGACTTGTAACCCTGCCCCCCGATATATAAGGCGGGCAGGGACCCCCTCCAAAATCATCTCATAACTAGACACCACATCTCAACAAGCAATACAACACCCCAAAACAGGACGTAGGGTATTACGTCAAGTCGACGGCCCGAACCTGTATAAACCCTTGTGTCTGTCCATCCTAACCATCTTGCTTCCGATCTTTGCGATCTTCCCTACATACAAATCACTTCCGTGGGCTACCCCGTGGAAGACTGCCGGAGAATATATCACCGACAGTGGCGCGCCAGGTAGAGGATATCGCCGAGATCAATCTGGTAAGCTCGATGGATCGCGTCAAGATCTTGGACAGCTGCAACCTCCCTGACGTCGACGAAGTCGAGATCCAGTTCGGGGACGTCATCACCACCACCGTCTTGGATACCCAGGCGGCAGGTGCTACGGTCGCCACGGAGGTCTCCTCTCTGGCGCCGACTTCGGCCATCACGGCCCAATCCGGTCCGATCGCCTCTGATCGTACCGGATCTACCCCGCTGAGTCCTTCGCAGAACGCGAGGCCAAACCAGTCGGGAACAGATCTACAATCACTCGGTTCCGATACGACTCCTGAGAGTCGCGTCGCCGAATCATCGCAGAGCGTAAACGCTCAACCTACACGCGTCCAGAGCCCTGAGGTCATTGCTGTTCAGACCCCTGGCTTTTGCGCGCTCGCCCGGAAGCAAAAGATGAAGGACATCGTCCAGTCGGATGATTACTTCTCTGGGAGCGATTCCTACGGGCTAGATCTACTGGGACCCTCAATCCTGGACGATCTGCCGGAAGGATACACGGTGTCCGATGCCTCTACAGAGCCGGAACTACTAGGATCACTCGGAGAATTGACTCCGAGTAGTTTGGAGCGTTACACGCCCACATCCGACTTCTCCGAGTCCGAGGAAGACTACCTCGCGCAAGAGGGAGTCGGATCATATTGTTACATGGTGGCGCCAGCAACGCCAACTAATCCTGTCTCAGAAGATGAGGTCACTCCTGCTGAGGAGACGACCGAAGCCAGGAACCAGCGTCGAGGACGCAATGCCAGTCGGGCGACTCGCAGAGCCGCACGACCACACGG
This sequence comes from Urochloa ruziziensis, assembly GCA_015476505.1. NCBI lineage: Eukaryota > Viridiplantae > Streptophyta > Magnoliopsida > Poales > Poaceae > Urochloa > Urochloa ruziziensis. The sequence continues at coordinate 20,861,834 of CM027124.1, forward strand.
AGCCGCCGCGTCAGGATCTGGTACTGCTCGACTCCAGGAGCCTCGCTCTGAAGATCATCGTCGCCAACGAGATCAACACGAGCGGAGGAGCGCCCGGAACTTGATGCGCGACGGCACGTTCGAGTTCAACGGACACGAGGTCTACGAGACACCGGTCCAGAACCTCGTTACTATCAACGAGGAAATCAATCGGCTACCGCCTAACACTCCGGGCCTGGAAAAGGTAAGGGCTCTCGTGCAGGCCGCCTCCGTCCAGGTTCACCAGATGCAAGGCAGAACGACCACCGACGCTCCTGAACCCGGTTCATCTCGACACCGGGCCGGCGGCGGATCGGGTCGTGATGAAGACCTCCGCACCACGATCAACAGAGATCGAGATGCAAGGGACATCATCACCAATAGCACTGAAGAGCGCCATCGCGAAGAACTCCGACGGCGCCAAGAGTACGATCGGGATCATGGAAATCCCCGTCGTAACCCCAACAGAAGCGGCTACTCGACAGAGTCAGACTACTCTGACCCCTCTGGTAGCCCAAGGCGCGGCAACAATGGCGGTCGACAACGAGTGCTTCCGCCACCCAGGCGGCCGACTCCACCAAGAGATCGAACTTCACCGCGCAGCAGAACATACCGGCAGGATCGAACTCCACCCAGGACGCGGAACTATCGAAGGACCCGTTCCCCGCCCAGGGACCGGGATCGCAGGAGGGACAGCACACCCCCAAGAGCAGCTGACGGATCGGGTCCGAGCGATTCCCGCCCTAGAGGTCGGATCGGCGGATTCCAGTCGTTCACCGAGCGCTTGAGAAGCGTGACGTGGCCCAGAGGCTTCAAGCTGTCGGACATCGACAAGTACGACGGGAAATCTGACCCATCTCAATGGCTTCAGATCTACTACACCGCCGTACAAGCGGCCGGCGGCGACGAGGACGTGATGGCGAACTATCTACCCATCATGCTCACCAAGGACTGCCGCAATTGGCTGGCAGGACTCCCGCAGGACGCCATCGACAACTGGGAGCAGCTTACCGAACTCTTCATCGGTAACTATCTTGGTACCTGGGAAAGGCCCGGGAGCAAGCGGCTCCTCGGTCAGATCAGGCAGCGCAAGAACGAGACTCTGCACGACTTCGTCCGCAGGTTCTCAGAAAAGCGCAACTCCATCACGGACGTCACGGATCAGGAGGTGATGTCAGCTTTCCAGCGCGGCATCTCCGACGGAAGACTGATCCATAAGTGGACTCGGAAGCCACCCGCGACTGTCAATGACATGTTCCGGGTCGCTAGCACGTGGGCGGACGCCGAGATCGCGGAAAGAGAACAGCTCAGCGAGATCAGAAGTCGCTGGGAAGAAGAGAACAAGACGACTCGCAAACGCGACCGCCGCGACGACGAAGAACGACACGACGACCATCGACGCAATGACAGCCAACCTCGCAAGAAGAAAAGCGAAGGAGACATGGTCGCCGCCCTGGACCGGTCCAGAGGCCGGGTAACTCCAGAGGACTTCCAGCGCATGCTCGATGAGCAATGCCCGTACCACAAACACAAGCACTCGGCACGAGAGTGCTACGGGCTCAAGCGAGCCTTCACCGGGGGCAACAGAGGCCCCCCATACAGAAAGAGGAACGATGGTTCCCCGCGAGACGACAGGCGAAACGACGAGCCTGGTGATGACTTTCAGGAAGCCGACCGAGTGGTCCGCATGATCTATGGCGGACCAGAGTTCGAGTCGAAGCGCCAGCAGAAGCTCACCCATCGCCAGGTCATGCACGCGAGGGAGCCACCGGTACCTGAGTACCTCAAGTGGTCGGAAGTTCCGATCACATTCACCCGGGAGGATCATCCAAACTTCATACCGAAGCCCGGGTCCCATGCTTTGGTGGTAGCCCCGACAATCCGCAACGTTCGGCTCACCAAGGTACTAGTCGACGGTGGCAGTGGCCTGAACATCCTCTTTGCTAACACATTGAAGGAGCTCGGCCTGACTACTCTCGACCTGAGTCCCCCCCAATCCGCATTCTACGGTTTGATACCGGGAGAGGGGGCAGAACCACTCGGGCACATCATGCTGCCCGTCACCTTCGGAGACCGGAATAATTACCGGACCGAGCACATGCAGTTCACGGTGGCGAACTTTGAAACTGCATACCACGCCATCCTTGGGAGGCCGGCACTCGCCAAGTTCATGGCGATTCCTCACTACGTCTACTTGCAGGTCAAGATGCCAGGACCGAAAGGCGTAATCACCGTCTTGGGAGACGTCCGAGTCGCATACACGTGCGAGCAGGAAACTCTCAACGCGGCAGCCGCCCTGGATATGTCCAAGCGCATGGAACAAGTACTGGCTGCATCGCAGGAGGTGGACAAGGACGCTCTAGAGATCCCCACCAAGAAGCCAGCAAGAGAAGCCATCGCGCCAAGCAAGGAGACGGAGCTGAAGAGGATCTCTTTGGACCTGGACGACCCAAAGAAGACGGCCATCATCGGGGCAGAGTTGGACCCCAAATAGGAAGAAGTGCTCGTCAAATTCCTAAGGGAAAACGCCGACATATTCGCGTGGAAACCATCCGATATGCCAGGTGTCCCAAGGGAACTTGCCGAGCACTCCTTGAAGGTCAATCCGACTGCCAAACCGATCAAGCAAAGGCTTCGTCGATTCGCGCAGGACCGCAAGGAGGCAATTAGGGCAGAGATTACAAAGCTGTTAGCAGCCGGATTCATTCAGGAGGTGTTCCACCCCGACTGGTTAGCTAATCCAGTTCTTGTAAGAAAAAAGAATAATAATGATTGGAGAATGTGCGTTGATTATACAGATCTCAACAAAGCTTGCCCTAAAGACCCCTTCGTTCCCCCCCGCATCGATCAAGTCGTTGACTCCACGGCAGGTTCCGCCCTGCTCTGCTTTCTCGATTGCTACTCAGGATATCACCAGATAGGCCTGAAGCTGGAAGACCAGATAAAGACCGCGTTCATCACGCCGTTCGGTGCCTTTTGTTACAACACAATGGCCTTCGGTCTGAAGAACGCAGGTGCAACCTATCAAAGGACAATTCAAGCATGTCTGGATCAATTGATCCCAGACATAGTAGAAGCTTACATCGACGACATCGTGGTCAAGATCATGAACCCCGAGGACATGATAGGGAATCTGACAAAGGTCTTCGAACGCCTACGCGTATTCCGGTGGAAGCTCAACCCGGAAAAGTGTGTCTTCGGAGTACCCTCAGGTAAACTACTCGGCTTCATGGTCAGCAACCGCGGGATCGAGGCAAATCGCGAGAAGATCACGGCCATCACCAAGATGCTACCACCAACCTGTCAGAAGGATGTGCAGAAACTTACTGGATGCATGGCAGCGCTCGGTCGTTTCATATCACGACTCGGCGTTCGCGGATTGCCGTTTTTCAAACTGCTCAAAAAGCAGGACAAGTTCGTGTGGGATGACGAGGCGAAGCGATCTTTCCAGGAACTCAAAGATTACCTGCAGAGTCCTCCCATCCTCGTCCCACCTCAACCAAGAGAACAGCTCTACCTCTACATCTCTGCTACTCCCCGAGTGGTTAGCACGGTACTAGTGGTCGAGCGTCCTGAAGAAGGACACGCATATGGAGTTCAGCGACCAGTCTACTTCATCAGCGAGGTTCTGACCGTATCTAAGGTACGCTATCCCCATGTGCAGAAATTATTATATGGAGTTCTTATCTCAGCAAGAAAGCTGAAGCACTACTTTGAGGCCCATCCAATCTCGGTGGTGAGCGAAAATCCTTTAGGGGAAATTCTCCATAACCGAGATGCAAGCGGCCGAATCGTCAAGTGGTCAATAGAATTGGCTGCCCATCACATAAACTTTGTTCCACGTACTGCTATCAAGTCTCAGGTCTTGGCCGACTTCGTAGCAGACTGGACAGAAAACCAAGCTCCGGCTGACAACGAGGTAGTTGAGTACTGGGAGATGTACTTTGATGGCTCCCTCCAGATAAAAGGAGGCGGCGCAGGCGTAATCCTGATTTCCCCGAGTGGACAGGAACTAAAATACGTCCTTCAAATCATGTTTCCAGTATCCAACAACGCAGCTGAGTATGAAGCAGCCCTGCACGGTCTCCGCATCGCAGTATCTCTGGGTATCAAACGCCTGATGGTACGCGGGGACTCTGCCCTGGTCATAAACCAGGTAAACAAGGACTGGTCCAGGACCAACGAAAAGATGGACGCATACTGCGAGGAAATTAGGAAGCTGGAAGGGAAATTCTATGGCTTGGAGTTCCATCACGTGGTGCGCGACCATAACAAGGCAGCAGATGAGCTCGCTAAGATGGGGTCCACCCGTGAAGGCGTCCCACCCGGAGTTTTCATACAAGATCTTATCAAACCATCTATCAAGATAAACCCGGATGGCACTGTCGCGGAGCAACAAGTCGGAGAATCCCCGGAGTCAGCCACATTAGTGGTAGACGAAGCGCTAGATTGGAGGACACAGATCATCGATTATCTGGATAGCGGAATATTACCCGCAGAGGTCGCAGAAGACAAAGATCTAAACTCGCTCCACGAACAAATCGTGCGGCGCAGCAAAAACTACGTCATCATCGGAGACAAGCTGTATCGTCGATCTGGAGCTTCCCAAATCCTACAAAAGTGCGTGAGTCGCACTGAGGGTATAGAACTCTTGACTGACATACACAAAGGAATTTGTGGAAATCACGCCGGAGCTAGAACCATTGTTGGTAAAGCTTTCCGGTCTGGTTTCTACTGGCCGACTGCTGTAGCAGACTCAGAGAACATCGTGCGGCACTGCAAAGGGTGTCAGTATTTTGCAAGGCAAATACATGCACCTGCACAACAGCTGCAAACCATACCAGCGTCCTGGCCCTTCGCTTGTTGGTGCTTGGATATGATCGGTCCATTTAAGAAGGCTCCTGGTGGTTTTGACCATGTCCTTGTGGCCATCGACAAGTTTACCAAGTGGATTGAGGTAAAACCAGTCAGAAAGCACACGGCAGCCAAGACCATCGAGTTCTTCACCGACATCACCCACCGCTTCGGAGTCCCAAATCGTATCATCACAGATAATGGTACGAACTTCGTGGCGCAGGAGTTTAAAGATTGGTGCAGCGAGAGGAGCATCAAGCTATGCCCCGCATCCGTCGCACACCCAAGGGCCAATGGCCAAGTCGAAAGAGCCAATGGCGAAATAATCAAAGCGCTCAGGGCCCGGATATTCAAGCAGCTGAAGCAACATGACGGACGATGGATCAAGGAGTTGCCGGCTGTAGTCTGGGGGCTGCGCACACAGCCGAGTCGTGCCACGAAGCAAACTCCGTTCTTTCTGGTTTACGGCTCGGAAGCTATCCTACCAACGGACCTCACATACGGCTCCCCCCGAGTGGAGTTCTATGATGAATACGACGCGCAAGTGGCGCGCATTGAAGACCTCGACAGCATCGAGGAGAAGAGATTGGCTGCCCAGATCCAAGCCGCGCGTTACGCTCAGGTCCTGCGACGCTATCACGATCGATCAGTTAAGCAGAGGTCCTTTGAAGCAGGCGATTTGGTTCTGAGAAGGAAGCAAGACACCAAGGGCGCGCACAAGCTTGCGTCCCCCTGGGAAGGTCCATATATTATCAAGTCAGTCAGTCGCCCAGGCTCATACCGACTCATGACCGAAGACGGCGTAGACATCCCAAATCCATGGAACATCGAGCACTTACAGCGTTTCTACGCCTAATCCAGTTATGTATTTATCTTTTTTATTTTTTAGATTTATTTTTTCCGAGTGATTTTGGAGGGTAGTCACCCCCAGTTACGACTCGGCATGTTCATAATGAGTTATCAATAAAGTTGATTCCATCTTTCATCTATTTCTACTACTCGCATTTCCTCTTTCGCGTCACGCACATAAAGTATGAGTGGAACAAACCTTAAATCGAGAGGGAAAGTACTCGCCAAGTCAAAGCTCTAAACGTACGACAAAGACTCTGCGGCATGAGACTGAGACCAACGAGGCTAATCTACTCCGTAACAGGTCAACCACTCAGAAATTAAGGCTAGCGCAGAAAGAAAGGGAGTTGTAGACCAATTAGAAACTTATATACAGAAGTGATAATTCAAACATTGTTTAAAAACAGTACTGGTTCGACCAAATACTACAAATACTATTTTTACACTGCAGGGTCACCAGCACCAGACGGGGCTGCTTCGTCCGAGTCATCAACAACGTCCTTGGACAGGACATTGGCGATGGGCTCGACTTCATGGAGCAGTCTGCCCACATCATCTTCAGAGGTACCGGCAGCATACCCGCGGCCGAGTGGCTCCAGGTCTGACGCCGGGAACAGAGACTTCAGCACTGCCAGGACATGGCCACAGCTGGCTTGGCTGATGGAGCAGAGCTGCCGCCGGAAGTAGCGTGGGAGCGCCCGAACGCGGTCGAGGATGGAAGCTGAAGACGATGACGCCTCCGGCTCGATCTCCTCCGCCACCACTCGGATAGCATCCTCCAGTGCTATCTTCTCAGTGCGCAGCGCCTCAGCCTCACCTTGCAGCCGGGCCACCTTGGCAGTGAGCTCTGCGAATTGGGACATGGTCCGATATCGATAATCTAAAGAAGGTTAGATCTGAATGATATTTTCACGTCTGACAGAAAAACAAATAAGGAAGAACATACCTCTGAGCTCGTGCACGGCCCGGGCCTCGTTGAGCTTAGCCTGCTCTACCTCCCCGCATAAATCGCGGGTGGTACGCTGGGCTTCCTCCAACTCAGCCTGTCGCTCGACTGCATCAGCCTCGAGTTCAGCCACTCGGGCCACCAAGGAGTCGGCCTTAGCGACTGCAGAAGTTAATTCTTGAATAACCAAGGTTTTAGCCTCGGCATCAGCAGCTAAGTTCTGCAAAAACAAGTCAGATAACAATATGAATCAATATACCACTTGGTATTTGATATCAACAAGATAAGCAGTTCGGGAAGTACCTTGGCTATGTGGCCCATGCGACGATGAAGGGACAGAAACTCCTCCAGAGGAGTCAGGGGAGCGCCACCACTCAGGACGCCGACCGCCGCAGAAGCTATCTCGACCGCCGCAGTCTGGGGCTCCTCCACTGCTGCAGTCGGTTCAACCGCAGGAGCATGCTGGGGGCTGCCTTGAGGAACTGGCGGAGGAGTCGGCGACGCTGGTACAGGACTCGGCGGTGGCGGGGTTGGCTCCCGCTGCGACTCGGGTAGCGGACCCACAGGCTGATCGCTGAGAAGATCAGCCGAGTGGATCGGCACCTCTGGAGTTTGGATTGTTGGGGCTTCGGTCTCAACCGCCGACTGAGGCGGAGGACCCGAGAAGGGGACCTCAGACGGCGTGCTACAAGATAAAGCATATATGGATCACTAACAAAAGAGCATAAAGGAAATCAAGAGAAGACAAGAATACTTACAGAGTAGAAATGCGCATTCTCAGGCGCTTTCCTCTCCGAGTAGGGGAAGGGAGGTCCCTCGGACTTGCAGCACTCAGAGGCATTACTGCAAGGGGAGACTGCTCCGAGCTTGTGATTGGCGGCTGGAGAGACGACTCGGCGATGCCAGCTTCATCCTTCTCCGAGTCAGACGACTCAGATATAAGGAGTTGCCGGCGGCTGGGCGCATCCCTGAACACGATCCCTGTGGAGATCTTCCGCTTCTTCAGAGCAGGAGCAGCCTTCCCACCACTCGGAGATTGCACATCGGGGGAAGGAGAGGATGACAGAGTGATATCCGAGTCATGCAGATCACTCTCACTTTCCCCGACTGCTTCTTCAGATCCAACGGCCCTGCGCCGACGAGGCTGATCCACTCCCTTTGGCATCTCAGGCAAAGGAGGGAGGGATACAAAGGCAACTCGACCCTGCAAAAATTGGGTTCAGTTCTGAGATTACACCCAATGGGTGGAATTGAAATAAAAACAAGAACAGACTGACTAAATACCTCAGGGCGTGGATTTCCCAAGTTGAACGCTGGAGGACAGTCAGTGGTCCTCAGGGACGTTCCAGGTGCGAAGAATTTGCCAAGCCGAGCAGCGGCTTGGACTTTGTCGACGCGCTCGGGGGCTTCGCGCGTGTTGTCCCCCTCGGCGTAATACTCATACGCCGGGTGAGCTCGCTGCTTGAGCGGCTGAACCCGGCGCAGAACAAAGTTGGCTGCCACACCGACGGCAGACAGCCCATTGTCCTTCAACTGGGAAATAAGACCCAGGAGCTCCCGAACCTGGTCCATTTCACTCTCCTTGGGAAGAGCGGTCCAGGATTGGGAGGGGACAGGACGAGAATCAATCTCTGGAGAGATGGCAGGCGAGTGGTTTCCTACGTAAAACCACTCGGACTGCCACCCCTTATTGGAGGTAAGAAAAGGGATGTCAAAATACTCCCGAGTTCGACCCTCGCGGAGTTGGAGTCCGGCGCCCCCGACTACTTGTGGGCAGTCGGTTCGGGGATAAGGCTTAAGAAGAAAAAGATGAATGAAAAGATTGAAGTGAGGCTCTATCCCAAGATAGGCCTCACAGAGGTTGATGAAGATGGCGATGTGAAGGATAGAGTTGGGATTCAATGCGCAGAGGCAGATCCCATAGTAATGCAGCAGCCCGCGGAGGAAAGAATGCGCGGGCACGCCGAAACCACGGAGAAAGAAAGATTCGAACACCACCAAATCAGAGGAGTTTGGGGTGGGGAAAGACTCACCGGCGGCGGCGCGCCACTCGGCGGTTTGCTGGTCGGGGAGGACGCCATCCATGACGTGCTGCTCGAGGCGCTTGGTGGAGGTAATGGACTCCCTCCACTCGGCGGCGCGATCTACGGCGACCTCGGCGGTGGCCTTGCCCTTGGACGACCGGGCCCTTGCCGGCGACCTCTCCTTCCGCTTCGAGGCTTCCTTCCTCTTGGGCGCCATGGCAGCGAGCGGTGCTGGAGAGCGAGGAAGAAGGTTGCGGGAGCAGATCTAGGGTTTTGCTCTGGCGCAAAGGGAACTGGAGCGTCGGGGAAGGCAAATGGCAAGTAAAGGAAGAAGAATGCGGCGGGGATGGCTTATAAAGGAAGGAACCGTTCCTCCCGCGCGCGGCGCGGCGCTTGTCTCGGGAACTCAACCGACGCAGGCACGTCCCGTCGCTTTGAATTCAAAGATGCGGTAGGGAATCGCGATATCTCGCGATATCTCGCCTTCCGTAAGGCGACCGTTAGGGACGCAACGGACTTTTAGGAATAATGGGCCTAATGGGCTGAAATATAGCACGACCTTTCGGTTCTGTTACGATAATAGATTTGTGGGTTCCTGAGCTAGGGTTCAGGGGCAGAAACCACTCGGTTGTGAGGCTAAAATTAGTCGACGACCAGACTCGATTTTGCAATTAATATTGCGACCTCGCAACTGATTTTTACGTAAGGCATGCGATACTATCGCTAAATTGACTCAGCAATCTGGGTCAAATGCTGACAAGTATAAATCTTGTGAGAAGATGGCTTACCATATGGTCAAGCTGAGTCGTGGGACACGACTCGGGAGTCATGCCGAGTTCAAAGAACTTGAGGATAAAATCCTTATAAAGGGGAAACAAAAAAGCCTCTGAAGGAAAAGATTATCTAAAATCCATGTCCAGAGGCATGGGGGCTGAAAAAATCAGTCGGAATTCATGGCTTTCAGAGTCTTGACACGATCATGCTGAGTCGTAACAAGACTCGGGGGCTACACCCAATGGGTGCACCTGGAGGTGCACACCATTGATGGATCAAGTTCAAAAAGAGTTTCATAATATTTATTTTTGACCCTCGACCAGAATATTCTATTCTGCTCAAGGCTTGGGGGCTACACCCAATGGGTGCACCTGGAGGTGCACACCATTGAAGATCAAGATACAGATGTGTGAAAGTTGAAGACCTTTGGCCAATTTCATATTAAAATTGCCCAAAGCCCGGGGGCTAAGTGTATTCACTTCGCTGTCGCGTCGTGAAAAAGAGCACTCCTTCCCCTCACTTTGACTGTAATTGAAGAATTGTTTCTAGGAACGTCTGAGAAACCACTCGGATCTTCTTCGAAACCACTCGATCTTCGAAACCACTCAGATGAGGTCTTAGACAACTTGGAGCACTCGAATTATGCAAGAAAAGACGGAACAATTACAGCCAACGATCGGCCAAGAAGTGCTCGGGGGCTACTGTGGGGGATATGGTACCCAGGTACCTCACGAGCAAGCCTGGGAGCCCACCAAAAGGGGGCGGCCCAGCCCATCGTTCTGGACCTGAAGACGTGTGGGACAAGTCGGCGCACGGAGGAAGGATCTGGAAGGAGAAGTCCTAGTTGGAATAGGAATTATTGTAAAGAAGGAAAGGATTCTTAGAGATAGGATCGGATACAAACCGACTTGTAACCCTGCCCCCCGATATATAAGGCGGGCAGGGACCCCCTCCAAAATCATCTCATAACTAGACACCACATCTCAACAAGCAATACAACACCCCAAAACAGGACGTAGGGTATTACGTCAAGTCGACGGCCCGAACCTGTATAAACCCTTGTGTCTGTCCATCCTAACCATCTTGCTTCCGATCTTTGCGATCTTCCCTACATACAAATCACTTCCGTGGGCTACCCCGTGGAAGACTGCCGGAGAATATATCACCGACAAGACATTAACCGACCTTCGGGTCGGGGAGGAACTTTGGACACCTCATGGCAGGATTTGAGGAGAAGGCGGGCCATACCTATGAAGGGTGCCGATTGGAGGACTTTGCTGCTCTGTTTTAGATGTATCGGTGGAACTATGCTTCGCGGGACTATGTAAACGTGCGCACCGCTTATCCCTATGGGAGGGGTTCCAACCATTCTCTTTCTCGGTGGTACCAGTCCTGAGGGAGTAGTGTGTTAGGATTGGGCGGTTTCCAAACGTGCCCACGTGATTTTTGAGACATTCGGGATGTTCGGCGCCCGGCAATTCTCGCCCTCGTTTTCGAGACTCTCAGTGCCTGTGTGTGGTGTTGGAGACTCACACTCCCGGATCGTGCGGGTTTACTCGAACGGGTCCAAGTCTGGGAATTAGGCTGGTGCTATCCGGTTAGGGAGTCATGGTTGTGGGTTGTGTGTCAAGACGGCGGCCACCGTCTGCAGCCTGAGTGGGTCCCGGCGTACACACTCTGCAGAGTTAAAACTATATGTATAGCCGCGTCCTTGGTCATGGACACCCCTGCATTTTGTTCGCTGATTAGTGTTTTGGGATTTTATCTTCCCCTCTTCTAAACTTATAGGTTGGGATGAGAGCTACTAGTTCAGAATAAGGTCTGGCGTTTGCCGTTGAGATGGGGAAGGATAGAAGCTTCCCCGTCGACTCGAGAGGAGAAGGTGGTGAGGTTGAGGCGGGAGTCTGGTATGCTAGAATAGCCCGTGGTGTTGAGATATAGATTGGGATGATGATGACGGTATTTTACTCTTTGCTGCTGCTGCATAGGAAACCCGAGCCATTCCTTGTTATATTTTTACCCTTTAGATGATAGGCCACTTAAAGCTTGCATACAGATGGTGACGTGGACCTATCCCATTCCTTGAGGATAGTTTGTGAGTTGCAGGATAGGACTTGGAGTTCAAGTCCGAATGTGTTAGATGGGTAGCGCTGCTTCGCTCAAGGTTGCCTATGGATCAAAGATGAAGACTTGAAGACTTAGCTACCTCTACGTAGGATTTCCGCTTGTCGCTCAGCCCGTGAGGCTTGTACTATACTCGTATTTTCATATTGGTATGGATGCAAATCTCCTCTTGTAATCTAAATTCTTTGTACGACTATGATATTATGCTGAAACGAGATCTGTACGTGATAGCTACTGATCCAGGGACTATCACAAGGGTACAGAGAGTCGGATTCTCGATTACGAAAATCTGAGATGTTACAGTTGGTATCAGAGCTAGGTTGACCGTAGCACGCTACACTAGACTGGTCGTTAGTTTCAGGACATTCTAAACGCTCTCTTTTATATACCTTCTTGATATATTTTGAAATCTACCCCTCTTTGCCTTGAAAAACTTCTATCTTACCTATGACAAAGCAATTCTCTTTCGTAGCCCAATCAAGATGAGACAGAAGGATGACAGACAGAGGATCAACAACCCCTACCAATAAAGCCTACCACTTTGATTATGCCACGAAGTAGTGCTTAGGCTAGAATTCTCATTTGCTTGAGTGCATGGTTCTTTTTGGAACTTCGTGATTTTCATGCTTCTTCATCATGAGTGTAGGGATATACAGTAGTTGTTTTCTTGCTTGTGCCTGTCTCCGCTTATAGTTAGTACCCGAACCGAGCTAACTAGACTTGCCCTCCACCTTGCCTTGTAGAATATGGAAGGAGAACAAGATGAAGCCAACCGAGGCCAGAATCAAGAACCGAGCCTTGTGCAAGCATTGGCAAATCAGACTCAGATACTTCAGCATGTTGCAGATGCAGTGGTTCTCCAGCAAGAAACCCCCGAGGAAAAATTTTGGAGAAAGATTGAGGGATTCGTCAAACTGAAGGCACCTACCTTTAACCACTCCGACGATCCACTAGAAGCAGATGATTAGTTGAGGATAATCGAGATGAAGTTGGACATCACCGCATGCTCAGATGAAGAATGTGTCGCCCTAGCAGCACACCAGCTAGAAGGAGTGTCCAGTGATTGGTGGGATGACTTTTGTAGATTGCATAAGAACCCCGCTCGTATCACATGGAATGAGTTCAAGGAAGGATTTCGTGCTTTCCACCTCACGAAGCAACTGCTAGTCAACAAAGCCGAAGAATTTCGTAAGATGACTCAAGGGAAAATGATTGTCCAAGCATATGTTTAGCATTTCACAAGAATGATGCGGTATGCCCCTGACGAGACCAATACTGAGGAGAAGAAGCAGTTTTGGTTTCACCAAGGTCTGAAGCCCGAGATTAGGATCATCTTGGCAGGAATGGAATACCCTTCGCTTATGGATATGGTGAATCGAGCCATGCAAGTTGGGAAAGGTCAGAATTGCATGGAAAAAAGCCTTAGAGCTAAAAGAAAAAGAGCCGAAGAGAGACAGAGACATTGGTCGAGGGTTGTCACTCACCCAGAACCTAGCTATGGAGAAGACCCTCAGATGAATGACTACTAGAGTAGTGACTTCGGACCAGACTTCGAACTGATTCCTGAAGGAAATACTTGGGAAGACAATCCAACCAAAGTTGAGAGGACCAAATGCCGCAACTGCAAGAGACTTGGGCATATGGCCAAACAATGCCCCAGAAGGAACCCGTGAGGCAAGAAGAAGACTGCCAAGACCCCAACACCCATGAGTAAAGCACCTCAGCTAGAAGATGTGATTCGTGATAGAGTGGATGATGGAAGATTGAATCACTTGACCAAGGAAGATGCCAAGGATGCACCAAAAGTTGTCATGGGAGAGTTGCTAGTCAACGGCACGAAAGCGTTAGTTCTGTTTGACTCAGGAGCAACAAGCTCATATATATCGTCGACGTTTGTCACAGAGCAGTCAATTCCAACGGCATTAAGATGGAAGCCCATCATCACCAGCTCACAGCTTGGAGATATTAGATGCTCAGAGATTTGCAAGTCCGTGCGTATCTTGATCAAAGGACACGAGTTCTTAGCGGACTTGACAGTGCTGAAATCGGATGGAATAGAAGTGATCCTAGGAATGGATTGGTTGACAGAGCACAAAGGAGTTATCTCATGCTCGCCCTGACTTCTGCGTTTGGAGCACCCAAGTGCGGGAAACATGCGCGTTTGTTAATTATGATATTCTTGTCCTGCATATCCTTCAATTGTCTCTTCAACTTTAGGACGGAACAGAGCATTTGTGTCATATACTAATTGGTTGTTAATTATGCCGCATCATTTATTAACCTATCACTATTGGCTTCGTTAGCGCCAGTTAGAATAAGGTAGGAACGTTTAGAAAAAATAGGTGGTCGTCCTCATCCATCAGTCATTGGATCTGGATTGAGTACGCATCGTTATGAACGGATTGCACACACAACAGTTTCACATTCGACTGAATATGAACGTCTACATGCTAGACGTTCATAACAACACCAGTTCCCCCGGTCATCACTAACATTCAACATCACTTGAACATTATTAGAGTTGCAGCAATATAATATCAAATATGCACATAACTGTTAATTAACCATATCTCATATTCTAGTAAGCAACTGAAGCTAAGCATATATAAGTGTTGCAGCAGATATAATATCAGAGTTATGCATAACTGTTAATCAGAGCTCATAATCTAGCTGCAACTGGAGCCAAGTATCAACTTATCTAAGACTAGCATCACCTAGGGAACCATAAACTCAGTACACAAACGAACTAAACTTAGTAGTTCATGAGCTGGCATAATGAATGAGAAATCCTAGCTAGACAGACCAAAATGTGCAATTCGCTCATAACAAAATACATAATCCTGCGGTGCTTACAACGCCGGATTACACCGCAACATGAGATGGAGCACAGCCACCGCCACCACCGCCGTCGTGGATGCCTCGTGGTGAAGTCGCGCTCTAGATCCACAAGAGCACATGCCTTCTCTACAGCAAAGGGCATCTCCATGGTTGCGGATCTAGCACATGCCTTGAGCGTGGCATACCTCCCCACGATGGAGGTGACTGCATCCGCCGTCGGCGAGGGCAGCGGAGGCAATCGGTTCCGCGCCTCCACTATGGATGCGGTCAAGCCGAAGGCGGATCCTGAGGCGGCTGCGGCGTAGGAGTGAAGGAAGGCCTGCGCTACCGCGGCAACCGTCGTGCGTGCCGCGAACTCAGCGACACGCGTCACCGCAACCGCCAGATCCGTAGTAGCCTTCGTGCCTTCTTCGATTAACGACGGCATTGTGGTAGCGAGGACACAAGGAGGGGGCGGCGGAGCAACAGAGCTACGCAGGTGGATGGCGGAGGCGATGGCGGTGGAGTGGAAGCAAGACAACGGTTAGGGATAGTGTTCGGTGGGGTCTGACGTGGGTGGTATATATAGCCGAGTCAATCTAAGCGACTCTAGATGGGCCACTTAGAATGATTCTATTATTCAAAGCGGCTCTAGATGGGCCGCTTAGAATGGTTTTCTTATTCGCAGAAAAAACACGCTTGATATATAGAAACAAAAAACCAAACGGGATATGGAAACATATTAACCAGATACCAATATATAACTTAGATTTGTTCAACCAGTACTCAAATTAAACCACATATACATAGAAACATAAAATATATTAAACTAAACTACTTTCTAGCTAGTACCATTGTTGGGAACACCCTCCTAGCCGCGCAAACTATCAGTCAACACGCCATTCTCCACAATTCTCAAGACGCGGCGGAAAAGGACATGCTCCCCGTGCAGTACCAGCCGTGGCCATGGAACTTGAGTACTTGACCATGTCAGCCCGTGAGGGAAGCTTCACGAAGAACATGTACTCAAAGTCGAACATGTACTCAAAGTCATCGTGAGTGATGATCTTCTGGTACCATGCGGACGATGGTGGTGGCGTTACTGATGGGCGGGTGAAGATCCTTTGTGATGTAGACGATCACCATGGCGGGCTGGTACCTGCCATACACAAACAGTTCCTTGAGGATGCCGTTGGAGACTTTCTCCAGCTCCACTGGTGGTGAAAGACTAGCTAAAGGGGAGAACGCGCGGCCTCGTGGAACACTGGCGAAGGCCATCGCTTCAATTGCTGCGGGAGAGCGCGCGCTTGAGGAAGAAGATGAAAGTGAAAAAGAGTGGAAATGCAATGGCCGGATCGATTTAGACTATCTATATATAATGGAAGAAGGCAGCCATATTGCATTGCACGGCAAGATGAAGTGGTTAACGCCCTGCGCCGCACTCATTGATGTGAACGGAGAAACTGCTACGCGTGCTTCAACTTACAAGACGATGTTCAAATCTCAACGTGATGCTACAATAACCATCCGCTAATTATAAATTAATTACCCTCATTAGATTCGTCTCGCAATTTCTAGGCAAGATCTACAATTAGTTTTATTATTAGTCAATGTTTACTTCTAGGCGCACAAACAATTTTGCACCTAGAAGTAATCTGTCATGTCCATGCCAATTAGTTTTATTATTAGTCAATTTTGCGAAGAGAAATTACTTTTACTTTTAGGTAATTTTCTCTTTGCAAAAGTTTCCATGAAAAGTTTTCCACCGGAACTAAACACCCCCCTTATACTACCACCCGATGTACAACTCCACACGCCTGTATGTGTGACGCGAGGAATGCGCTACAAAGCAATGCTACGAACAACATCAAAATAATACTTCAGGCTACCACATTTTCATAGAGAGCTCGTGAACCATACAATAACATTACCGCGGATTTGATGTCAGAGTACAGTACTGCTCGTTGTTCACATAGTAGAGAAACAACAGAGCTTCAGGCACAGGATATATAGGCTGCAGCCGACGACGGCTAGTGCACAGACAGAGCAACAAGATGCCAGTTCACTCAAGGCCCGGAAACGCCCTTGTCAAGGCCGTAATCTGTCATGCCCACGCCAACCTCGTTTTGGTGCTTCATGAACCCGCCAGTAGCAGCTTTAGAGTAACTCCAGTAGTACACAAGGGATGCCAAGAGGTTGATGAGCATCATCGCAGCAGCTGCTGCAAAGACCCCCTTGCGAAGGGTGGCGCAGGACACCAAATCGTGCTTCATATAGTAGCCTAGATACTTGGTGTGTTTTGCATTCCTCACCGATCCTCCTATGAGGCAAGCTTCTGCAATGAGGAATGTTGTCCTGGCAACAAGAAAAACACAGCAATGAGAAGGGTGATAAAATTCATTCCAAATGGGGCAAATGGCACTTTCAGATCACATAAACCCAGCATCAACATGAAAATAGTGTCACACCAGCTGCATCTGTCCATCAACAGAGTCTAATAACTGCCAAACTGCCAAGCCAAATTGAATAATGAAATTCAATGTCCATATCTAACCTAATAAATTAAAGTTTTCAAATGTGTAAGAGCAGTGGCTCACTTTTCAGGACAATTATAAGTTTATATTTTCCAACCCACTGCTTTAGAAGGCAGGCACATACTGTGCGAAATTATGTTACGGGACACTATTATTTTGGGCCAGAGAATAATATCTTGTAGGTGCATTTTCCATAGCATCCTGCAGCAGACATGTGTTGCACTGAAGGACGCTAAATTGTGCCCAATACCACATGCACCAAAATGATAGCCTGGTCCTAAAGTAAAAAAGACACAAACTAACAGTGTCCCATAGCAATTTTTGTCTATTCCAAAGTGAACTCTTAATAGTTACTGTTCTTAAAAGAAAAACAGCCATATATAAGGTATTTTGTCAAAAACCAGACCAATTACAAATGTTTTTGGATAGACAAGGAAGATCAATTCAGATGAAAAAATAAAGAATTGAACTCAACTAAATGCACTTGAGGCAATTCTCATAGCGCTAGTGTATTCCTGAATAATAAAATAGTATCCAAGAAACTGTATGAAGGAAAGATAGCGCCGTAAGAAACCAAAGAAATATCAATACACACTGGTACATGCAAGTCTACCGTAGTAATGTAACATTCTATATGCAGAATCAGATTTGAGCAAACCAGAGCAATCAGGTTTACAAATTACATCTATGATCATTGCAAGTATAAATATCAGAGAAATTTGTCTAATGATTATTGTGCAGAAAACATAGGCTGTTTTTGGCTACTGGTGCTTCACCTCAGCCTTTATGGACACAAGGTTTCACAAATTTGCAGGGGTCAGGAACTCAGGATAGAGGTAACCGGGATGATTGGATCAATAATTAAGGAAACCCTTAACACAGATTTGAGTAGATTTTGTGTGGATGCAGATAAACTTGATCTAGGTAGATTTTGTTTAGATGCAGATAAATTTGATTTGGATAGATTTTTGAAACTTTTGAGGTCTGACCAAAACTTCTGATTCAATGCCACTAGATAAGCAGCTTGGGGTTTTCTATAACTACAATTTTTTTAGAAAAATATACTCTTATTGAAACATTCGAAATATTCTATGACAGCTCTTGATTTCACAAAAATGTGCACAGTACATAACAAAAAATGGCCACTAATCTATAATCAGAAGGCATCACGACTAGTCCATGGCCCCCCCCACAAGAAAAGTGTTGGGGTATGGATGATATGTGTATGAAAAAGATAACTTCACTGTGCAATACTATAAATATGATCAAGTTGAGCTGCTTTGAGTGAATGAGGTTATCAATATTCAATAACAAAACAAAAGACACTATTGCAAAGATTGGTAGTTCATAGTTTCCACATATGGATGCAGATTAATGGACATTATGATTTTCAAAAAATTCTCGAGAAAATGTTTGCAATTGATTAATTGAATACTGATTAATGAACACTGAAATCCATTTTTCTCAGTTTTATCAACTCAACTGATAAGTGAATTAAACATTGCTCACATTTCAAACACTTGAATCAAATGCTGTGGCGAAAAA
The DNA here is from genome assembly GCA_015476505.1 of Urochloa ruziziensis. Taxonomy (NCBI): domain Eukaryota; kingdom Viridiplantae; phylum Streptophyta; class Magnoliopsida; order Poales; family Poaceae; genus Urochloa; species Urochloa ruziziensis. The sequence continues at coordinate 20,880,319 of CM027124.1, forward strand.
GAACTATATGAAAGGGCACCAAGGGCAGTCAACAACATTGAGGTAGCAGTCATGTAAAAGAGGGGACAATGTGAAAGCCATACAAATTTGGATGGAGCAATAATTGTTAAGCACTCTAGTGGAATATGCTGCCTCAGAAAAACACATGTGACAATGTAAAATCAAATGATAGTATTCTTTTTTCTCAATGTGAATCTATATGCTTGATTAAACATTCAGCATTTGAGCTGTAGTGAGATGTAGGATACATGACCATATAATTCAACCAGCAGAGTCTGGCTTATCCACAGAATGAGTTAACTGAATATCAAGTTTTTAATGTAATAAGCCACTGCCGAATTTTGAAACTGAATTTACAGTATTATCGAATGATTATGTCAAAATTTGCTCAAAGGGCTGGCCATACAAATTCATTTATAAGTGCATTACAGCTATTCTGGTATACTGAAATAAGCAGTGCGTCCTAAAATCCCTGCTACCAAGGATCCAACATAAGCAAGTTGTGTCTGAATCTTACAAAGAAAATAGCAATTCTGTCAGTTAGCCAGGCAAGCACAACTACTGCTGAAAACATCCAAAACTCCTACCCCTCATCTCTTAAATACCATAAGAGGCCCATGTGCTTCCAAATCACGCGCCCAAAAACGGCAACCATGGCTGCTAGTGCAGAAACAAATTCAGATTTGCAGCACTGAAATTCGCAAGCTTCTGTGCCTACTATCGAACCTGGCACCAAATGTACCCAAATTAAACCAAATATACCGATCAATCTATAACCCATGGCCCGAATCATCCTCCTATGACGCCACATTCACATCAATGGAGAATGCGTGGTTTCGGCATAGGCGTGGGGGTCTAGGGTTTAAGGCACGCACCAGGAGAGGACGAACGCGGCAACGGCGCATCCGCGGGAGGAAAGTGCGGGGCCAAGGCAGAGGCACCGCGTGGCGGCGGTGACGATGGCCTGCTGGAGCAGGAGCACGAAGAAGGCGGATGCGCCGTACACCGTGGAGGCGTCGGAGTCGTAGAGGCAGTAGGAACGGTCGTCGTACTCGTCCGGCACCACCTTCCCCTGCATACAGCCAGTGATCTCGGAGATCTCAGCGGCTGGCACAACGCTGGGCGGCGGAGGCAATGCAGAGGGATCGAAGGGGACAGGAAATGAGAGAAAAAGGAGCGCGTACGGTGCTGCGGCGGCGCTCGGCGCCCACGGCGAGGAGGAAGGCGAAGAGGTTGAGGAAGGTGAGGAAGATGCAGAGGCCTACGGAGGCCGGGCGCGAGGTCGCGAAGCCTCCCATCGGTCTCGAGCACCGGCGGCGGCGGCGGCGCTGCGAGTCGGAGGGGAGCTCTCTCGGTGGGAGTGGGGAACGGGGGAGTGGAGAGTGGCGGGGCCCGCTCGTCGTCACCGAATAAGAAATCCGTGTTTCTTGGTGGGCTGTCTCCTGTGCGGCCAGGTACTCCCTCCGGTTTAGTAAAAGAAGTCGTTTAGGACAGCGACACGGTCTCCAAAGTACAACTTTGACTTCTTATTTTTATAAAGATATTTATTAAAAACTAACATAAGTATACTTTTATGAAAGTATTTTGCAAGACAAATCTATTCATGTAGTTTTCACATTTCCAAACTCAACGACTTAAAAGCTATTCACGATTTATATTCCCAATGTTTGACTCAAATCTTGTCTAAAACGACTTCCTTTACTGAACCGGAGGGAGTACTTTTTCTTTGCTGTTTTCTGGTAGTCGGCTTTTTCACTTTTCTTCTTTTATGAAACGGCCTTTTCCACTTTTATTTATTCATTTACCTTTTGACTCTCTAGCTCTCAGAAACAGAACATCTACATATCTGTGCTTCCACAATCCACCTCTGCTCCCGTGCCTTTCAAATAAAAGTCACATTTAAAGCATATAAAAATATCTAATTAAAATATGGATGAATAGAATGTGCAATAATATACATGAGAAAAAACGGGGGAGTATAATCTTGCAATGTTGAAAAATAGGAGATTAAATTAAAAAAATATGTGTACATGTTCGGAGTTCCATCTGTAACGGTAACCCCTACATTTATGGCAATACTGGCAATTCTATGGATATCATTAGGGATGAAAGCGGATCGGATCGGAGCGGATAATACCTTTTTCATATTCTCATCCATATTTTTTTGTCGGATATGGAATGGAGCGGATATCTTGCGGATGCGGGTTTTTCCGGATGTCGGAACTGGTGCGGAGTCGGAGCGATTTCGGAGCGGAATGTGGATTAATATAGTCGGATAATATAGGCTTACATGTAGTTTCTAAGTGATTAATAATTTCTAAATCAAACTATAATTTAGCAACCTAACACAAAAAAATACTCATATTTATGGTTCATGAACCATGACATAGTTTATGGGTGTCTCGTTATTTGAGCTGAGCTCGATTTGTACTGTGGTGACATGGTGGGCTTGTTAGATTAGTCGGATATCCTATTACAAGCCTCGAATTATCCGCGTTCAATTATCGGATAATCCATATCCATCGGAATTCAGCTTAAATCATATCCTACTCCGCATCCACACACAATCGGATTCTGATTATCCATATCCGCACGGATATAAAAATGCTTCTCCATATCCGCGAAATTCAGATTTGGAACGGATCGGATGCGGAAATTATCCTCACCACTTTCACCCCTGGATATCATTTTGCTAAGTCATGATTTACTTCAAAAAAAAAGTCATGAATGCTAGTATGCTTTTTTTGTGTGCAGTGTGCTTGAATGGATCTCTAGGTTTTCATCTTGTGTGTATGTGACTGTAGTCTAATCAATCTTCAAACCTAAGCTGGATCCTGACCCTGTCTGACAAAAATGGTAACCAACATTTTCATGAAAAAATGTTGACAAAAAAGTTGATCAACATTTTTTTATAAAGTTGGTCGTAAAAAAATGGTAGCCAACATTTTTATTGAAAAAAGTTATTAAAAATCTAATAAGTAGTAATACATCGCTGAAAGGATCGCTTGCCTCTCAGGCCATCGAGCTACTGTAGACGAGGAAAAAAATACTGTTTCAATAGTTTTGTAGTTATACAGTCTCAGGTGCGTAAGCTCCACGCTGAGAAAAGAAAAGGTGTCCGCCCTAGCGAACTTGAGCTGGACACCAGGACACGTGATAGAGCTGGAGAAAAAAAAAGACGCCACCGCCGACCAACGGAGTCCCCATTCACTAGCCAAAAAATCGACCGCTGGCAGGTCCTCATGTAGTAGTACTGTTCCATTGTTTTTTAGCGCACCAGTGTCATATGTGCCGATAGTCTCGGAGTGTGAAAAAGAAAGATACATTTATATTACTGAAACAAAGCGAGTTCACTCGAAGCTCGGCGCATCCGCACTCACCACGTTGTTCCAGCATTACGCTATCAATACAATCACACTGCCGGACACAGCTCGACAGCGATCCACGTGCTACAATTTTGTATTCTTGGCAAATGAAATCGTGACGTCTCTCGTGTATCACAACATATATAGTTATCGCGTCTGCTTCACGTGGACGCAGATAGATGGTCGGTGCGTATCCAAGACAGTCATCCCTACCTTCCCACGAAATTGAAGACATGCCACAAACAGTGCGCTCTTCGCCCAATCCCTCACCTCATATATCAACTCACCTCCTCTGCACTTCTACTCGAGTCCCTGCTTCCATCAAAGGTGTCATGTCCTCAATGACCTCATGTGTCAAGCCATTTTTGGGAAGGACTAGGGGCTGGAGTCCCTCCCAGCTGAGTACTCCGTATCGATAAAGTCACGCTCGATCGCCATGGACGAGTATGTTTATCTTGCCGTCATTAGAGCCTACCAAGGAGTCATGCTATTAGGACACCCACCACCATCATCCATGCTTGATGTTTCTTTGCCTGCCTTTCGTGAACAAGGCATGTTTTACGTAGTATTGGTTGTTTTATAAATTATGTTCTTAGTAATTAAGCAAAACTAAGAAATACAAAGAATTCAAAACCGCCCATAATAATGACAGTTAGGGATTACATCTGTAACAGGCGCGGCATTAGCGCGCCGTACTTCCTAGTGGACATGATTCGTGTAAGATTCATTACATGGATATCAAACATTGAAAGATAGGAAAGAAAAAAAATCTTGGATAAGATATATAGGATCGGATGTGGGGCTCCTATACACATTGTGTAAGGTGGATAAGTCATCCATCTATAAGCCCACCAAGGCCCAGTTAGTAATGGGTCGTTCAACATTTCAATGGAAAAATGTTAGATCTGAAATGTTGATCAACAATTTATCTTTTTCGGGAATGTTGAACCGCAACATTTTTTTGGAAAATGTTGACCGACATTTTCGAGAAATGTTGAGCTTCAACATTTCTTCACGGACGTTTCTGAAAAATGTTAAGCCCTAACTTTTCTTTGTCAACATCTTTTGTTGAAGGTCAACATTTTTTCCTGAGCAACATTTTTTTCGAAAAAAGTTAAACCTATAACTTTTCAGAAATGTTGAACATCCACATTTTGTAAAAGCAATGTTGTGGCTCAACATTTAAAAAAAATATTAACCTCAACTTTTTTTAAAAAATGTTGACTAATATTTTTTGAAGAAAATGTTGAACCTCAACTTTTCGAAAAATGTTAGCCAACATTTGCATATATTTTCAACATTTTTTTAAAACTTCTCGACATTATTGTCAAAATTCCAACACCGATCGCCCCCTCCTTCTTCGGCTCCGGCAGCCGACGGCGCGGCGGTGCAACGCCGAGGCGCACCCGGGGGCCAACGGCATGGGCGCAATGGGCGGACAGAGGCGGCATCGCGCCCGGGCAGAGCTTAGTGATGTAGGAACGCGCACGATAGTGGACGGCCAGACCTCGAGGGGAGCAGGGGCGGAGGCGGGGAGAAGGCAGTAAACTTTTTTTAGTTGCACTAATGTATGTTTCAGCTAGCTTGTATACGTTAAACGGTGAGGTGTTTCGACCTGAATGATATGTCTTAAGTAGGCAAGAGTGATAAAAGTATAGGTCACCACACTAGCTCCTAGCAAATTAGCAATTGGGACTGTTATTACTTGATTTCTAACCCACTAATTTTTTAGCTCAAGGAAGTAAAAGAAAAATACCGTTTGAAGGAGCTTAAGTGGAACAAACAAGTAGTGATATTAAGTTATGTTGTGTATGTTAATGGTACATGGTAGATGTCTTCTAGCCGGCTGGCCTCCTTAGAGCAAGTATTATGAAGCCATGTAGGCGGGCTGTATAGGAGTCCATGTCAGAAAAATCCCTGCTGGCAGAGAGAGAAAAGGAGAGAGAAAGCGAACCGGGCGTATCCTTCTTCGCTCGGCTGAAACATCAGGCCCGAGGCGAAAACGCCCGCTCCCAGCCAGATGCGGGCGCAGAAGGCGACGTTCCAATTTCCCCTCAGATCCCGTGTGTCTTCCTGCCGCTCCTCCTCCCATCCGCGCCAAATCGGCTTCCTCTACCGCCAAATCGATCCCTCCCGCGCCTGAAATCGATCCCTCCCGCGCTAAATCACGTATTAATCCACCCCGAAATCGACTCTGGCACCACCAATTTGCCCCTAAATTTTCAATCCTCAAACCCTAGACCTTGTCCCCAACCTTCAAGATGAGTCGTCAGTCGAAGAGGACCCAAGCGCCGCCGCCGCTGGAGGTCCCATCGTCGGCAAATCGCCTCACCATGTCGCCGTCGCTGCCCAGTCCGTTCCGCCATCACCCTTCCCGTCCATCTACGGCGGACCCGGCACTTGGTTCCCCCAGTCATTTGCTCCTGTTAGATGTGAGGAGTCATGGCCCCCTTTGTTATACTTATGCATCCCGGAGCACTCCATATGTTGCATTTTATATATGTGTGCACGTCTTTTTTTACATGTGAATAGAAGTCGGAAGAAAAGCTCTCATGTCGTTAATCATATTGTACAGATCAATGATCTTGCTGCATAATTAATTGAGTATAGGATATTGATATGTTAAAAGCTCTATATACATACATGCCAGTGTGCTTAATATTTTCTATCATGTGGTTCTTTTGTGGTATAAAAATGAGATCAGCTCAGTGCATACATGTCACTATGTCAGTGTACTTAATATTCTTGATTTCTGTTGTACAAAGTTGTTCCTGTTTGACATATTTGATTCTAATTATCCTTTTTAATTATTCTTAACAGAAACTTCAATGTTGTGTATGTGCTAGCCTTGAGATGTTTCAGGGAGAAGCTATTTGGCAAAGCTGACTAAGGTACTATGCATTGTTCTCTACTATGTTTTAGTTCTTTGCTGAATTCAATCTTTAGTTCAATTACTTTGCATAGTTATCTGGGAAATTAGTTCAGTGCTGCATTAAATTAATTACAATTAAAATTTTGAGTAGAATACAATTCAGAATTGTTCTCTGGTGCATGTAGTCAATAGTCCATTTCACTGCAGTACAGATAACCATGCAGTCAACAATCCAATTTGTTTCTGTTATTTTTTTCTTGACCGTTGCTGAACTCATCTTGACTGAATTGTACTCATACTTACTCGACAATACATTTGTAAGTTTGCATTGGCTAAACATGTACCCCTGCCTTCTTTTTTTGTGTAGTGACTGAAGGTGGCTGGTACGAGTGGGATGGCTGCTGCTTTTGAAGTGAAGATGCAACTATGGTGCTATAATGCTATGTCTTTATCGTTGTTTAGGTCAATAATTAGCAGCTTGCATGCCAGCAGTATTTTAGTTAATGTTTTTTCGTAAGACCTATGTGTCGTGGTGCTAGTTATGGGTGTGATGTTATTTGAACGTTACTTTTATCTGGATGTCGTGTGGTTTATATTGTGGTGTTTGCTAAATGGTCACAGATATGTTGATCAGGGTTGATCATGTGCACATGCAAGCAGTGAGTAACTGCACCATTAATGCAAATCTTCTCTCAGCCAACCTAATAGCCAAGTTATTATATGAGTCGGCTGTATCATGGGCTATATATGACATGGCAGTTTGATACAGTCGGCAGCGGGCTGGGTTAGGGCATGTACAACCCGTCTCTATACCCCGTCTCCAGACGGGCAAATTTGCAAATCCCCCTGCCTATCCCTAGAGACGGACCTCCCATCGTCTGGTGAGGCGACACGATTGACGCGTTCTCCCAGGGCGAGTCGACCGCGGGGGACGGGCTGTAGGGGTCGTCTCTCCCAAGCGACGACGGCCGGATCCCGAGCGCCCGCGCGGGCGCGCTCTCCCTCCCTCAGTCCGCGTGCTCTTCTCCCTCCCCAAGCTGCGCGCGCGGGAAACCTCCCCGCCAAAACAGTCTCCTCCCCACATCTTCCAAACTCAGAGTCTCCTCCCCGCCAGGTGCCGCCGAATCTCACCGCCGCCCTTCTTCCTCAGCACCAGCGAGATGCCCAGGGTGCCCAGGTCAGAGGAAAAACGGATCGACATCTTCGCCCTTGGGTGCTTCGGCGACGGCCCCAAGCCAAACCCTAGGTCGCAGTGCCGGGGCGGCGGCGACGGCGGGGGGTCTCTCCTTCGGTCGTGGTGGCAATCCAACAGCGGCGGCCCGTTTTCTGGGTCGTGGTGTTGGGTTAGCACCGCCACCCTGTTCTAGAGGACGCGGTGGTGGGTCACTGGCGGCAGCCACCACCAACTCGGCGATGGCACCTTTCTCCATCGACGAGTGTTGCAGAGATGGCTTCCCCAGCAGCTCGTCTGTAACATCCCGCGAAATCGCTGTCTGTTACTTGTAATGAAAAATCGGAGTTTAAAAAATTTTTGGTGAATTGTTGTGAGACATGAAATATTTGTAATATAAGTTAATTGCTCTCTCTAAATTCTTAGTAATTTAATTTGTGCACAATTAATTTTTCATACTGTTGCATGTGTGATTTGGAGTTTATCCGGAATTGTGGAAATTCCAATTGACTTTTATTTGGTTTCGTATGAGTGTGATTTGTATTTGAAATCAAACTTCAAATACAAATCAAATAGGAAAACTAACTCAACTAACCATCTTGGGCCCTAACCGAACCTAAGTCTAGTTCCAACCCTCCAACTTCTAACCTCGGCCAGCAAGCCCCCTTGGCTCGGCCGCTCAGCCCAGCTGAGCCGCATGGCCCGCTAACCCCGCGGCCCACCTATCCTTTTTCTCCCACTTCGGCCCGTTCGCTCTCGCCCGGCCCAGCTCGCCACCGGCCCAGCTCTACCTACCACTCTCCCCTCTCTCTCCCACCGCCATGTGGGGCCCCCTCGCCAGCGACCCCCTCTCCTGTTTCTCTTCTTCCTCCCCCTTTCCACCTCCGCGCTTTACAGCGCACGGCGCCAGCTCCGCCGCTCGCCTCCGCCCGGCCAATCGCGCGACGCCACTTCCGCACATCCGCGTCACCCCGCGCCAGCTCGCCGCCCCGCTTTTCCAGCTCGGCCGCGCTAGCTCTCTCGCCCGCACCTTCCCTAGCCACACCAGATCGTCCGCGCGCCGCAATCGATCCCGTGATCCCGGTCCGCGGTGAACCCGTGACTTGGTTCATGGTGGACCAGGTCCACCCGGCCGCGCCGCCACGCGTCGGCTTCCCGCGCGCGGCCACACGCGCGGCCATTCCTAACCACGGCCGCACCAGATCGTGTGCGGGTGATGACGTCGGCAGTGACGTCATCGAACCCGCTGGCCGCTTGCAAACCGACCCTGCGCTTTTGTGCTTAACCCCCTGGGGTTTCTGTTTATTGCAAGTCGGTGCTTCCACCCTTGTAAATTTGTGCAGAACCCCCTGTACTTTTAAGAAATGGGTTTATTCTTTTATAAATCCTTTTCTTAATATTTAAAATGGGTTAAACCTTGGAAAATCCATATCTTGTCCATCCTAGCCCCGTTTTGTGCCAAACCAGTTGCGTTAGGTTCCTAAAATCGCGCCCTACACCCTAGACCTACCCAAGTGGCGTCCGCGACTTAGTCACGTAACCGCCACGCAAAGCCTAGCCGGCCAACCTTTGCCCGACACGTGGCGCCGACCCGGTGCCGAGTCGACCGCCACGTGGCTAACATGACTTTTGCCCCGTTGACCAAGGCCGTGACCACTTTGACCGTTGACTAGTCAACTTTGACTGAGTCAACGATGACATCATCAGGACCCGTGATGACGTCATCAGCCTCGTACCTAGGCCTTCGCCAGCCCGACTCGCGGTTTAACCTCGAGCCGGCAGTTAACACACCCCAACTGCTAACTTGTGTTCTAACTTTTATTTCTTTTTCCGAAATGATTTATAAATTCCGAAAATAGATTTAAACTTCAGAAAATCATAATAAATCAACCGTAGCTCAGAAAAATATGAAACCAGTTTCAGTATTTTTCTAAAATCATGACGAACACGATAGAATAGAGTTTGCTATTATTTGGATCTTCATTGATTCTTATTTGGAGTTCATTTCTAGTAGATGTCGTTGTTTATTTGTATTTGCGTCCAATAGGATCCCCGGAGGACCCGGACTCCTTCGACGACGTCGACTACGCTGAAGACGAAGATAAGGACGATACTCCAGGTTCACGCCCATTCTACTTCTTTGTACCTATTAGGCATTGCAAGTAGATTTGCTAGCGCTTTATTGCATTGATGAGATGATGATGAGCCCGCATGGCTTATTTATATATCCTGACTCCTTGTTTGCCTACTACACTATTATATATTTTTGCTATGCTGTGCTTGCATGTGGGGGATATAGTGGTGATTTTAAACCTCTTGGCGTGAGTATTTTGGGTGGGAAAACTTGGAGAGTTTCGAACCCCCGGCTGGAGTGAGCAGACATTAACCGACCCTCGGGTCGGGGCTTGGAGGCTATTGGACACCTCCTGTACCGTAGCAGGTACATTGTGATATGATTTGTGTTATGGATGGATTTGAGGCGTTGGGCGGCCATAGCTATAATGGGTGCCGATTCGCGGACCACGATGTGGATACGCATTTGACGGGGACCTGCTTGCTCTGGCTTAGGCCGAGTCGGTTGGACCTGGTTACAGGACTTTTACGTACGCACCGCTTACCCTTATGGGAGGGGTTCCAGCCATTCTCTAGTTAGTCGGTACCATTGCTGTGGAGTAGTGTGCTAGGATTGGGCTTGCCGTTTCACGAAGGTGTACGGAGCCTGGCTGCGTTCAGCCCTTGTTTCCGAGACTCTCAGCGCCTGTGTGGTGCTAGGGACTCACGATCCTGGATCGTTCGGTTTACTGAATGGGTCCAAGTCTGGGAATGCAGGATGGTACTGGTCTGATTAGGGAGTCGTGGTTGTGGGTTGCGTCTCGATCGGCTTGCAACCGATCGCAGCCCGAGTGGTTCCAGGTGTACACGCTCTGCAGAGTTAGAATCTATACGTATAGCCGCGTCCTCGGTCATGGACACCCCCTGTATACCGGCTTCTTCTGATTTGTGTTTTGGGACTTTCTACCTCCCCCTCTTCTAAAACTACAGGTTGGGATGAGAGCTGCTAGTTCAGGATAAGGTCCGGCGTTTGCCGTTGAGATGGGAAAGGTCGGAAGCTTTCCCATCGACTCGAGAGGAGAAGGTGGTGAGGATGAGACGGGAGTCTGGTATGCCAGAATAGCCCGTGCTGTTGTGATATAGTTGGGGATGATGATGATGGTATTCTATATTTTGCCGCTGCATAGGAAACCCGAACCTTTCCTTGATCTATTTTTACCCTTTAGATTATAGGCCACTTAAAGCTTGCATATAGATGGTGACGTGAACCTATCCCATTCCTTGGGGATAGTTTGTGAGTTGCAGGTTAGGACTTGGTGTTCAAGTCCGAATGTGTTAGATGGGTAGCGCTGCTTCGCTCAAGGATGCCTGTGGATTGAAGATGAAGACTTGGAGACTTAGCTACCGCTACGCAGGATTTCCGCTCGTCGCTCAGCCTGTGAGGCTTGTACTATACTCGTATTTCCATGTTTGGTATGGATGTAAACCTCTTATTGTAATATTCTTTGTATGACTATGATATTATGCTGAGATGAGTTCTGTACGAGATAGCTACTGATCCGGGGACTATCACAAGGGTACAGAGAGTCGGATTCTCGATTACGAAAATCCGGTTCGTCACAGTTGGTATGAGAGCCATACTTGACCGTAGCACGCTACCTTAGACTGGTCGATAGCTTTAGGACATTCTAAACGCTCTATTTTATATACCCCCTTGATATATTTTGAAATCTGCCCCTCTCTGCCTTGAAAAATCTTCTATCTTACCTACGTCAAATCAATTCTCTCTCGTAGCCCAATCAAGTTGAGACAGAAGGATGACAGACAGAAGATCAACGACCCTATCATTAGAACCTACCATTTTGATTATGCCACGAAGTAGTTCCTAGGCTAGAATCCTCACTGTTTGAGTGCATGGTTCTTCTTTGGAACTTCTGATCTTTATGCTTCTTCACCGTGAGTGTAGGACTTTTTAGTAGCTGTTTTCTTGTTTGTGCTTGTCTCTACTTTTAGTTAGTAATCGAACCGACCTAACTAGACTTGCCCTCCACCTTGCCTTGTAGAACATGGAAGGAGAACAAGATGAAGCCAACCGAGGCCCGAATCCTAGAACCGAGCCTTGTCCAAGCATTGGCAAATCAGACTCAGATTCTTCAGCAAGTGACAGATATCCCTAGTTTCGCAGCAAGAAACACCTGGGGAGAAGCGATGGAAGAGAATTAGAAGCTTTCTCAAGCTGAAGCCACCCACTTTCGATCAGGCCAGAGAACCCCTCGATGCCGCTGATTGGTTAGAGGAAATTGAGAAGAGATTGGACCTGACTGCTTGCACAGAAGAAGAATGTGTGGATATTGCTACCTATCAGCTGATCGGTACTGCCAGAGCTTGGTGGAATGATTTCTACAAGTCACACAAGGACCCTGCGCATATCTCTTGGAAGGAGTTCACCGAAGCCTTCCTGAAATTTCACATCCCGAAGCAAGTATGGGTCAACAAAGTGGAAGAGTTTTTCAGGATCTCTCAAGGAAACATGACAGTGCAAGAGTGTTGGCGGTCGATATCTATGACTTTTACCGCCAACATTTCTTCGGATTTCATGCTCATATAGTGATAATCATGCTAATATCATTTATACTAATGAGTTCCACAAGTTTTGTGCAATTTGTGAGCGAAGGAACAAACAGGAAAAACAGGAGGCCAAACGGGCTCAGGGCCAGGCCGGCCGGCCTAGCCTAGGCCGACCGGCCCACTTTTTCCTCTTTTGGCCACGGCGTTGATCCACAAGTTTACTAATGTATCAAGGATGATCATGAGCCGTGCAATTGATGTCAGTTTGATCAATGGACCCGGAAGGCCTAGGGTGGGATAAACATGGATTGAAGGGCCCACAACCTAGGATTCTTGGACAGCTTCAACCGAACGCAACAACTATCGAGTTTAGGACATCATCCAGGCCGTCCCTGCAAAAGTCGGTGCCACTTGGCACCAGGGCCAGGCCGGCCGGCCTACACCAGGCCGGCCGGCCTCCCACCGTGGCCTCTACGCTTCCTCTTTCGCGTGGAAGCTAAGCAAGTAGTTGGCGTCACCCCTAAGCAGGATTTCACCCCTGGAGGGCTATAAAAGGCACCCTTCACCCCCACACAAGACACACCATCCATTGGAGAGAAGAGAAGGCTCAAGATGTAGTCCACTATTATCTTAGAGTTGAGTAGAGTAGAGAGAGAGTGGGTGAGTTGCTCGGGTGACAGCCGAGCTTTGTAGAGAGAGTCCGGGATTTCTTCCTCGGTCTCGTCTCAACATTTCCGCCCCCGAGGAATAAAGCTTCAGAGATATCTTCAGTAAGTTCCTCGGTCTCTTGCCTTAGTATCTCGCTAGTTTACTCTTTACTTTCAGCAATTTATCTTGGCTATCTATGATCTGCGGGTACCTGAGTCTGCGCGAGTGACAGCGACTCTTGTTTGGGGTTTCCTCTATAGCCCTTCGCGTTGGGTGGAGGTCAGTGGCTGAAAGCTTAGGCGTGGTGCCTGTGCTGGCTAGTCACCTCAGGTTGTGTTGCACCCCACGGAACTGCAGTGGTAGGCGGCAGGTGGTGACAGCCCTGTCCGTCCTTTGTACTCCACCACGTTCGGGTGTACTCATAACAGTAGTGCTGAGCCCGGAAGAACCCCTCTCTCATCCCGTTCTGAGTTCTTCCCGTTCTAGCCGTCGAAGCAGATCATGTTAGATTAAGATAGGTTGTCTGGGGTAACGAGTGGCCAACTAAGGTTAAGCTCTCTACACCCTTTACCCTTTCCTCCCCTGGTGGGTCCGGTTAGGAAAGTTCTAGACTAGTCGCATCTACCGTTCCTTGGATTTGACATCCAGGTTTCTACTCCCCTGGTGAAAGGCTACAATGTACTCCGTGCGCTTGCGGATTTAGTTAGGCTAAGGAGTGCCAACAAGCTTTTCTGGCGCCGTTGCCAGGGAACGGTAGCAACACTAGTGTAGGATCTTTTTAGCCGTACACTTTATCCCCATAACCATCTACCACATGGAGTTTTCTCCTAGTTATCAGGCGGTTCCATTTCGCGAGTGTTTGGAATTGCCACCATCCTTCCACCCCGTTATCTAATGGCTTCGAGATCCGCCCCAATCTCGTTGCCATCGTTTGTTCACACTCCTTCCAATAGATGAGGAGAAGTTCTCTCCTAACATTCCTGGGATGAACCAAGACAGAACTCTTCCTGTTTTTCTCTGACGGGGGAAGCAAAGTTTTGGTACAATCGGAGTGCAAGAGGAGTTGGAGGAGATTGGATCAAAGTGAACGTTGAAGTTTGTCTGTTTGTCTATCCCATCCCCAAAGCTCAGAGATGAGCTACTTGGAGCAACCTGGGAGAAGTTTGGTATGGTGCTCATACAACGAACGTTGGTAGATTGAGACATAGTGCTCATCCTTAGGATCAGTTTT